>VDFB02281492.1:66230425-66423676 GCA_007258455.2 Sequoia sempervirens
GGATGGGGACAAGTTAAAAATAAGGAAACAAATAGGATAAACTAAATAAGGAAAAAGAAATAAAGAAATAAAAAGAGAAACCACAATGAACAAATACATAATAAAGGAAAAGAAGTAAAAGAGAAGAAAACTTAAACCAAAGAACCAAATAATAAAGAACAAATACAAGGAAACACCGAATAAAAACATAAGACTACAAGAAAAAACATCACAAGGAAACTCAAAGAAAACTTGATGAAAGGATCCAAATGATAAAGAACAAATACATTGAAACACAAAATAAAGACATAGAAGCACAAGAAAAAATACTAAGCATAACCTAAAAGGGGAAATAAGATCTTAACCAAAAAACAATTAAGGAAGCATAAAAAATAATCAACCCAAAGAGAAGAGATCAAAAAATTAAGTAAAAGCAAGGAACTAAAACAAAAATTAACCCAAAATAATAAGAGGCAAGAGGGAAAAGAATGGAAAGTGAAACAAGGAAACAAAGAAATAAAATGAGGGTAGAGAAAAGAGAAACCAAAAAGCACCAAAGAAATTATGAGTGGAGAGAAGGTAACAAAACTAAAGGAGTTAAACAATAGAATGATTAAAAAGAAGACCAACTGTAAGATCAAACAAAGATTAAAATTAAAATTAAATTATAATTTAAATTAAAATAATTCAAAGACAATCATCTAATAAAGAATCAAGAAAAGGAAAGAACACACTTGAAGAAGAGCCGAGGAAACCAAAGGAATAAAAATAAGAAATAAAAGAACACCTAAAGAAAAAAGGATTGAAAAAAGATGAGAATAAAGAATAGGAAATGAAAAGCACGCAATTTAAGAAGAAGAGCAGAGGGAGAAAAGGGGAAAAAGAAGGGAGAGGAAGGAGAAAACGAAAGGGACAAGAAGGGAGAAGAAGAGCTCAGGGAAACCGAAGAAGAAACCAAGGGGAGAAGGTTACAAAACTAAAGGAGTTAAACAAAGGGGAGGGTGTGAAGAAGGCTAGCTGTGAAATAGCTTCCTTAGTTCAGTTATGTCTCCGATCCATTTTTTTCACCTTCCAAGGTGTAATTTATGAACAAGTGGATAGTGTGGCTATGGGTTCTCCTCTTTCTCCCATTGTGGCCAACCTTTATATGGAACACTTTGAAGATGTCGCCCTCCATTTGTTCCCCCTCAAGCACAAGTGGTGGAAACGGTATGTCAATGACACCAATATATGTTGGTCTCACAGTAGAGAGAAGCTAGAATAATTCCATTCGCACTTGAACAACATTTCTCCTTGCATCTCTTTCACCAAGGAAATTGAATCCGACAATCAACTTCCTTTCTTGGACATTCTTCTCATCAAAAAAGTTGATGGTTATTTAGCTCGCTCCATCTTTCGTAAATCAACCCATACTAACCTTTACCTTCACTCTTCCTTTCACCATCACCTGAGCCAAAAAATGGGTGTCCTTACAACCCTAGCCTATAGAGATTTTGCAATCTATGATACTGAACATATTGATCAAGAATTAGCTCACCTCACCCAAGTCTTCTTATTAAGTGGTTACAAAAAGAAGCACATCAATCAACCTTTCAAACTAGCAAATGCTAGACTCACCCTCAAGCCTAGTACCTCTTGTATCTCCAACAAAATTGGCAAGATCCTCCTCAAAAAGGGCATCCATTGCACTTTCAAACCCTTCTTCATGGTAAAAAGTCGCATCCCCTCCCCCAAAGACCCCCAAGATCAATTCCTCATCCGGTGTCTATAAAGTGTTATGTTCTTGTGGCGTACCTTATATAGGGGAAACAAGTCGTTCCATCAACACAAGAATAAAGGAGCATTGTGCTAACATAAGGCATGACCGGATCTCAAAATCTACTCTCGTTGAACACTCCTCTAAGACAAAACATCACATTGCCTTAGAAAACACCTCTATTTTGTTCAAAGAAGACAATTTCTTTAAGAGGAAACTTAAAGAGGCCATTGAAATCCATAATCATCCCTACAACCTTAATCATGATGGGGGTTGGTCTTTAAGTTTCTCTTGGAAACCACTCCTAAATAACCTCTAGGTTATCTCCCCCTCCCTCTCTCTTCCCCCTTGGGTTCTTCTTCGGTTTTCCTTGAAGCTCACTATTCTCCCTTCTTGTCCCTTTTGTTTTCTCCTTCCTCTCCCTTCTTTTTCCCCTTTTCTCCCTCTGCTCTTCTTCTTCAATTGCGTGCTTTTCATTTCCTATTCTTTATTTTCATCTTTTTTCAATCCTTTTGTCTCTAGGTGTTCTTTTATTTTTTATTTTTATTGCTTTGGTTTCCTCGGCTCTTCTTCAAGTGTGTTCTTTCCTTTTCTTGATTCTTTATTATCTTCTTTGACTTATTTTAATTTTAATCTTTATTTGATCTTACAGTTGGTCTTCTTTTTAATCGTTCTATTGTTTATCTCCTTTAGTTTGTTAACTTCTCTCCACTCATAATTTCCTTGGTGCTTTTTGGTTTCTCTTTTCTCTACCCTCATTTTATTTCTTTATTTCCTTGTTTCACTTTTCATTATTTTCCCTCTTGCCTCTTATCTTTTTTGGTTAATTTTTGTTTTAGTTTATTGCTTTTACTTAATTATTTGATCTCTTCTCTTTGCGTTGATTATTTTTTATGCTTCCTTGGTTATTTTTTGGTTAAGATATTATTTCCCCTTTTAGGTTATGCTTAGTATTTTTTCTTGTGCTTCTATGTCTTTATTTTGTGTTTCAATATATTTGTTCTTGATCATTTGGATCCTTTCATAAGTTTTCTTTAAGTTTCCTTGTGATGTTTTTTCTTGTACTCCTATGTTTTTATTCGGTGTTTCTTTGTATTTGTTCTTTATTATTTTGTTCTTTGGTTTAAGTTTTCTTCTCTTTTGCTTCTTTGTCTTTATTATGTATTTTTTCATTGTGGTTTCTCTTTTTATTTATTTTTTTCTTTTTCCTTATTTAGTTTATCGTATTTGTTTCCTTATTTTTAACTTGTCCTCATCTTTGTTTTTTTTCCTTTTATTAGTGGTTTTTAATTTATTTAGGTTGATTCCCCTTTTCTTGGGTCTTTATTTTATGTTTGTTTTATAATATTCTTGGCATTTATCTCTTTCATTTTTCTTTTCCTGTGTTTGCAATGGTTTTTCATCTTTGAGTTTTCCTCTCCACTCCTCTCCTTTTTGTCTGACCTTTTCTCCCCCATTTTGAGGTTTTGTGCCTCCCCTCTTCCCCATCCCTCTCCTATTTCTATCGAAGTCTGCTATCTTATTTTCACTTCTCTCTCTATCTTCTTATCATCCTAATGATGGATCATGGAGTTTGATTCGAAACGTCAATGTAAAAAATTGCACACAGTTATTCTAGAAATCTTGTTCACACAATATGAAATGCAAAAACACCTAGATAGATGAATATAAATGCAAGTAAAACAAAATAGGAAAGTAGAACAAAAAGTGTGCACCTAGAAACTTGTAGAGGCTGGAATTGTGACTGGAAATGCTACTGATTCTAAAATATTGACCTACTGGGACTCATTTGCCATTCCGTGTGAATCAATCCCAGATCTTGAAAACTGTACTAAAGCCTATTTCGAGTAAATGGGTATTTGAATCTGTATAAATATCTATAAAATAGGTACAGTGGGACTCATTTTCCACTAATGGTGAATTAGTCCACTTTCATTTTTTTAAAAACTCAGAAGAGGAATCAAAAGCTCTCGGTCTATTCTTTCTATTCCTCCAGGTGTCCGGATTTGAAACCCTAATTTTCAACACTATAAGTGACTTTTTGTGAATATTTTTACCTTTCCAATAGGGAGATGAATTCAACAAGTTTGGAACTTATTCTTAAATCATCTCCAAGCCTTCAAAATACCTAGATCTACAACCACACAAAGAAAGAGAGAAATGTTGAATGTTAGGGAATAGGGGTTTTCCTTGGTCAAACCTTGTTTAGGTAATTAAACCAAATGAAGAAATAAGATGAAGCATGAACATGAAATAATGGAATTAGAACCTTTCCATGATGATGGATCTTGAATTTCTAAAACAATGGATGAATAATCTTCCATTGAATTCCCTAGAATTGGTCTTGAAGCGCTTTAACCCTTGAATGCTCTTGTGAGCAAAATGCTTGAAATGTCGAGAACGCTTGAATGATTGATTAGGGCTGAAATGAATAGAAAAACCTTATATTTATACATAATTATTCAGTAATTCCTAAAAATACAACATGCATAGGCTAACCTTAGGTCTTAGAAAATAAAAACCTACCAAATTTTGAAATAATTTTGATTTTTGTGCCAAATTGGGCTCATTCACCCCTAATGGCGAATGGGTCCCACTTAAGGCATTTTAAGTGGGTTTCAGAAATTAGATGTTTTGAGTGATGATTAATAGGATTATTTTTAAAAATACACTTAAGTAAGGCCTATAAGTGTAAACTGGAGCCAATGAAAGCATAAGAAGGTCCAAATATTAATGAAAAGCCTAGAAAAGTGTCAAAGTTTGTTACAACGGTTTACAACACCTTGAAATAAGGCTTGATAAAAGATAAAAAGAGGTTATTTACGTGAAATATATTAATAAGATCCTAGGAAAGTGTGACAGTGTGTTACAACACTTCTGCAAGGCATCATAAAATTTTGATCAATTGACAAGGGCCCAAGACCTGATGTGAATGTGTTAACCACATTACAACACTAAATCAAGGAAAAACTAAGCCAAAATCCATAAGAAGGACCCAAGTGAGCGTGAAAATGTCCAAAGATCTATTTTTCTATGCTACATTTAGACCCCACTTTATTGAGAGGGTGAACTTGCTTCAAAGTCACACTAAAGTACACATTCAAGAATGGTCTAATCTTACCAATGCGTATGGTCTAGGGTAAAAATGATAAAGGAGGTGGTGAAGCCCCCAAGATCCAAAACACTAAGTCAAACCAACATAAGCACAAAATGACACACACAAGGTGAATGATTTGTAGCAAAACAAGATACACAATCATGCAATGGCAATAACTAGAGGGAAGAGAAGTACAAACAAGCAGAAATAAAATATTGGATCAAGCTTCAACTATTTGTACAACACGATGTGGATTAGATCTAAGCTATTTGTCCAAAAATGCATACTCACTCTGAGGTGATGAAACTCTTGGCTATCCATCAGGTGAGAATTCCTAAAGGTGAGAAACATACACTCATGGCTGGTATGCACTCACACACACGCAAGTGGCTATGGGGAAATTCATGCCTCAGATTGGGCTTCTTGTGTAACCATACCAAAGTTATACCTCCCAATAACTCTGATAAGGTGCCACACAAAAAAAGATTTTATATGCTTGAAACTCACAAATATTGTAAATTAAAAATAGTGCAAGGAATGTTCAAAGGGATTTTTCCTAGTTCGTGCAAGGTCTCATCTTATGGAACATTGTGTTGAATGTCTCCAAGAGAGGACAAATGCAAAGTCTCATCTTACAGAACATTGTATCTAATGTTTCCAAGTGAGGACAAGTGCAAAGTCACATCTTAGGGAACATTGTATCTAATGTTTCCAAGAGAGGACAAGTCAAAGAAATATCACCTTCTTAGAGGAAATCAAGCCCAATGAAACCACCAAGAAAAGGATGCATTGCAAGAAGAAATAAATAATGTAATGAAACATGATAAGTATCAATGTATGCCCCCACTTTAAAGTGGTTTCTAACATCTTTACTAGATGAGAAATTTCTTTAAATTAGAAGAAGACATGAGAGCTTATTCAAAAATCCTTATGCCAAGTCATATATTTTTGATAAGCTACAACATGAAAAGGTAGTATGTCACATGTGATACAACTTAAGGAATGTCATCCACATCCCAAGCTTGCCCTGATATATTCATGAAAGGTGGTCAACTAGCCAAAAAAGACAACAAGAAGTGACATACGGGGACAACACTATCTAACCCCTTGCCCGGGCCACTTAGTGCAAGAAAAAGGTGAGACAACATGATTGATAAGATGCATGGTGGGGTGAAAATTAGTATTGATTAAAGGAATGAGGTGCTCTCACATAAAAAAGAGAACCAAACTCCTTAAGATGTTGGATTTTACTACTCAAAGCCTTACATTCATTAGTAGCATGACCATGAACTCTATGATATGCACAAAATGAATTTTGTAATAAAATTTCTTTCATGTTCTTGGAGGGAAAGATATCAAATTATCTTAGAGGAGTCTCAACATGATACCCTCTTGATTTATAGAAGATGATCCTTTATTATGCAACAAAGATATCTCTTGCTTATATGTACAAGATTTTATACCTATGCGAGACTCTTCAAATTGTGAGATTTTGTTCTCTCCTTTATATGAGGGTGAAAAATCTAACAAACTCAAATCATTAGTGTTTTGCAAGATGAAATTGACATTAAGAAAATATGTATTTTTTGTTTCATTTCTTGTAAAGGATAAATTTCAAGATCAGTAGTGTCTATCAGTTCAGGATGCACTACTATTAAAGTTGGCTTAGAAGAATCTTTTGTGAGAGTGTTGAGGTTAAGTGAAGGCTTGTTTATTTCTATCAAAGGACAATAACCAAGACCATGAGTCATTTCTTGCGTGTTAGGCTCTATAGGGTTATAGATACTTTGTTCTCTAGCACCACATACTTTTCCACTATGGTTAAGTTGTATCATTAGATCATAACCTTTTCCATAAAACTTTCTAATTGCTTTTCGATCTAGTGGTTGTTCATCATTAAGTTCATTGAATTTTTTTGTGTAATATGTTATGTTTTGTTTTAAAGTGGTTGAGGTGGATGCTTTTGAACGGTCTTCTAAATTTTTTGTTGACATTACCACTTGTTTGTGCCCCTTATTTCAATATTTGATTATGATCTTGTACTCACCCATGAATGTATGTTCAAAATCTAAGGAACCCCAATCATCTTCTAATAGCTTTGTTACTTGCTCGATATGTGTTTCTTTATCTTTTTTGTGCATGAGTTCCACTTGTGTGGTTGGTATTAATGTTTTTAAAGGATTTTATTTACCTTTTTCAAGTTGTAAAACACTATAAATCTCAAGATCAGCATAGAGTGTTTACACTTTTTTACTATACATGTATTTCATTTTACGATGAATAGTAGAAGGCACCCCATTCATTGCATGAATCCATGGTCTCCCTAAAAGAATATTATATGAAATTTCATGAGGCATAACGTGGATTTTTGTTTCCAATGTGGCCTTCCCAGCTATAATAGGTAAATTAATCACACCAAGTAGTTTATTTTCAGTGTTTTCAAATCCCTTAATAGGTAAAGAATCAGGTTGATGTTTGGTTTATCAATGCCAAGCCTATCTAGAAGGCTCACTCTACACAAATTAAAGGCAGAGTTGAAATATAAAAGAGTTCTATTTATCCCTTTTCTTTTTTATTGAGATATTATTTTGAAAGCTTTATTTCATTTTTTCACTTTAAAAGGGGGAAGTTCACTTTGGTGGAAAATAATGTTAGCATTTATTCCTTGGATCATGGCTTCTATGTCATTTGGTTGTGCATTGGAAGGGATAGGAACTTGTTGTAAATATATTTGAATCATGTTGTGGTAGTGAGGGGAGGCTTGAATAAGGTCCCATAATGATATCAAACCATAGATTTTTGGGCATTAGGTTTATAGGCTACTCTTGCACTCTAAGGATCATTCACCTAAAAGGAGAGAGATAAACCCCAAAAAAATCTATGTGGTTCACTCAAATTAAGAAATGTATGATGTGATTAAAGCTAACTGAGATAATCTAAATGCAACTAAACAATGTAACTAACCAATTATGAATGCCAAACTTAACAAATGTGCAATGTGATATCCAAGCATGAACTAAAATATGAATGAATGCAAAATAGAATTGGAAAAGGCTAAAATAGAGTGCACTTGGGAATTTTATGAAGAATATGGAGTGTCTAGAATGCTGATGGAGATCACTGAAAAATCACTAGTGGGACTCATTCACCGCTGATGGTGAATTAGTCCTACATCTGATGAAAAATCCTGAAAATAAGTTTCTAAGTGTCAGGATCTGGAATCTGACAAAATATAACTTTTCAGCCTTATGGTGGGAATCATTTGCCACTAATGGTGAATCATTCATCTCCCAAAATTCTTTGAAATCAGGAACAAATTCTATAGCACCAGATCTGGACTTGTCTTTTTGTCAAGTTGATGGAGTCAAAATTGTAGAAAACAAACTGTAGGTTGTCTCCAAGTTTGAAATAGGTTTTATTTGACTTGAAACACTTCGTTGACTTCTTGACCACCTTTCAATAGCTAATTTCTTGATAAATCTACATGCACAAGTCTTCAAACACACATGCAAAAGAAAAAAATGGTTAAGGGTTAGGTTAGAGGGATTTGCCTTGGCCAAATCCCACTTTGGTAATCAAACCCCTAATGAGAAAATGGAATGAAATAAACAAGGAAAGATGAATAAACAACATGCAAATTTCCTAAACTCACCACAACCTTGTTGAATAAATATCAAGATATGTCAATGGCTACTCCAAGATACTTTATTGATGCTTGATTAAATTCTTGGATGAATTAGTAAATGAATGGGGGTTAAAATGGATGTAAAAAATTACTTATTTATACAATCTTGTGCCTTAGTAACCCAATCATACCTCATCACAGGCTGACGTAGGGTGGTTTTGATTAAAAACCTAAAAGAAAATTTGAAATATTTTGAATTTGGAGCTAAGTGGGACTCATTTTCCACCCATGGTGAATGGGTCCCACCTTGGACTTGAAAGTGGGTGTCAAGAATTAAGTCACATTTAATGTTATTTGTTAGGTTTACATTCAAAAATACACTTAATTAAGCCTTATAAGGGGATAAAGGGGTCAAATAAAGCATAAGAAAGTTGTAAATAGTGATAACAAGCCTAGAAAAGTGTAAAATCTTATTATAAGAATTTACAACACTTCAAAATAGGACTTGATAAGTGATGAAAAGGTGTTATTTAGGTCAATTGTAATGAGAAGGTTCTAGATAAGTGTAGAAATTTTTTACAACACCTTCACAAGACGTCATAATATGAATTTTTAGGACTTAATATGAACATTTAAGTCACATTACAACATTAAATCAAAGAAAAATAGGTCAACCATCATGAGAGAAAGGCCTAAAAGACCACAAAAATTTCAATGAGCCATTTTTCTATGGTGCATTTAGCCACCACTTTAGTGAGAGGATGAACTTGCTTCAAACTCACACTAAAGTAGGCATGCATATCAAGAGAGAGGTTCAAATGCACTTATGTTAACAAGATTGAATGACAACAATCAAGAGGGATGATCAAGCTCCCAAGATGAAGATCCTATGGAAAACTAAACATAAGAACAAAGGAGCACATGTGTGAAAGAGGAGAAGAAAAAAGAGAATTGGGTTAAGCTTCGATCATGTGTCCAACTAGTTATGGATTAGATCTAGGTTATTTGTGAGAAAAACAGAATGCATACTCACTCTAGGGTGATGAAACTCATGGCGGTCCAATAGGTGAGAAGGAAAAAAAGGTGAGAAACATAAGCTAGTTAGTATGCACTGACAAACAAAAAGGTGACTATGGGGAAAGTCATGTTGCCAAATGGGCTTCCTACTGAACCATATCAAAGTTATACCTCATGATAACTTTTACAATGTGTCACAAGGGAAAATGTTGGTCCGTGCTTCATATGACAAGCAAAGCTTGGTATGCTTAGAACTCATGAACAAAGAGGAAGGTACCACAAGCATGCAAGTTGCATTATGCAAGATGGAAAAGATGTTAAATGTAAAAATGCAAAAATGCAAAAATGTAAAAATGTAAAAGGTGTTCAAAGGAGTTTTGTTAAGTTCATGCAAAGTCTATCACTTAGGGAATGTTGTACCTAGTGTCTCCAAGAGATGACTAATGAAAGAATAGAATATTCACAACTTAGGGGATGTAGTGCATCCCATCAAGCCACTGAGAGGAATGTAATATGCTAAGATAGATCACATTTATGAAGGACATCATACCCAATGTCATCCACAAAGTGACAAACACATCATATGAAGTGACAAGGCTGCACTAAGAACCAAGAATTGAAATGAATTATGGTAATGTATTTGTAGGATCATGATGGGCCAAAAAGTGGCAATATGATGGGTATGTGTAGGGTATGTGGTTGATGACTTCTTTTTTTACCAAAAATTGATGAAACGAAAAGGGTTTTTAAAGGATATTCTCAGCTTTCCACCAATACAAATTATTCTTTACTTTGAATTTAATAAATTATTATTATTCATTTTCTATTTGAATTATGACTAAAGTCCTAATTTACAAGTTGATTGAAAAACATCCATAGCTTTCAAATGGTATCACATTCTTTAAATCTGAAACATGTTTCACATTCTACGCTTCACATAATATAGGATTAAAAAAAAAATGAATTTCATGAAGTTTTGACCAAGTTAAGGTTGTCACATGTACAAGTTTTTATATATTTTAAAAGTTGTACTAAAAAAATCATAATTAATTATTTACTTGCAAAAAATTACAAAAAAAATATGCATCACATCTGGACATGAGTCCTCTACTTATATCTAAAAAATTATAAAAAAATATTATCATTTTATTGTGGTTAGGGTGGTCAGACAAACACCTACTTCTTATTTTGTCCCTAAAATTTAAGTACTACTACATTGGAATTTCAATTTTTCACCAAATAGATTTCTTTTTTTAAAATAAACCTAGTAGTTTAGAAACTACATTCAATTTGCTATAGATTCTATTCTTACATATTTTTGAAATAATATGGATAACTTATTCAAATTTTTACGTCAAGTTTCCTAACTCTGATTTTTCTAAATTTTTTACCACTTAACGACCTATTTTTTCCATGATGATCCTGCACATACCCTTAAAGGAATTGCTACAAACTATTTTGTGAGAAATTACTTTAATGTAGTGGAGGATAGATGCAAAAAGAAAAAAAGATATGAGAGAACTTGGAAAGCCCCTATGCCAAGTCATATGTTTCCAAGCAAGGTTGCTTCATGTGAATGAAAAGGAAAACAAAAGAAAGGGAGTTGTCCCCTAGAAAAGAACACACCAAACACATAATGAATCTATGGATTTTGGGTTAGTATGTTTGTTACTACAATATTTTTATTAAAGAGCTAGGAACTGACATCATTCCCCAAAGCACATAGAACTAGAATAATGACACAAAGAGAGTGAAAAAAAAAGAAAAATAAAGTCCATTTTAGGTCAAAATGGAAGAGACATTGCGGTCTCAATGCTTTACATCATCCCTAAATGGAAAAACACAAGAAAAAAGAAATGAACTAGCAAAAGAAAAGAAAAAGGATTTTACGTCAACATGGAGGAGACATTTTGGTCTCAATGTCTTGTGTCATCCCCAAAAGGAGAAACACAAGAAAAGATAAAAAGGGAAAAGGAAAAGGGACCTTTTGGGTCAACATGGAAGAGACATAGGATGTATCAATGCTTTGCATTGTTCCCAAAAGGAAAACACAAAAGAAAAAATGAAAAAGGTAATGTACAACATATATAAGAAAGGAGGTACAATTAAAGGAAGTTCACAAAGAGAGCGAGAACATCAAAAGTACATTACAGGGGAACATAATATGCACATACAATTACAAAAGAAAGATCAAATAAAAGAAAAATGTAAAAGGCTAGCAAGGTGAATGCAAGTCAACCATCTAACAAGTCATCTTCCTCCCAATCATGTTCAATGTATTGTGAAGGTGGTTGATTGTCCAAAGGAGGAATTGGAGATGAAAATAAAGAGTTTAGATTAGTGTGCATTACTTCATCTCTTTTTTTGATTTCCTCATCATCATCATCATCATCAAGATTGATTATGACAGGAGGATGAAGGGTTATTTCCAAGGAAGGATGTATCAAGAGTTGTGTTTGTTGGATAAGATCATTGTGTTGTGAAGGTTGGACTATATTATCTTGTGGTGGGTCAGGAGGAGGAGGGTGATCATCTATTGCTTCTGTCAAAGGTAGAGCTTGATTTTCCTTGTTTTCTTCCATTCTTGATTGATAAGCAAGGAGATGACGACAACACCTATGTTTCCTTGCATTGTAGTTTCGTTTAAACTTTATTTGAATTTGTTGAGGTTTAAGAGTGAGTTGATCCACCATAGGTTCCTTTTCTTCGAGAGGGGGGAGAATAGAAGAAACCAAAGAAGATGAGTCAATCACTTTCTCTTTCACTTTATATACTTGTTTAATGCAGGGAGGTAGGATGGGATTGGTTTCAGTTTCTCTTGGTCATTTAAAGGAGGAACGGGAAGTGTCTATGGTTGGTTGTTCATGGGGTGGTGTTGTTTATTTAGTGTTGGACGTAGGCTAAATAATGGTTTCATCAAGCATAGGAGTAGCGGAAGTGGATGGGGACATATTACAAAGAGACAATTCAGCTATTCATTTGGCTTTGAACTTTTGATAGGTTATGAAAAAGAAGTCCTCTTGAGGGGTGATGGGTTCCATAGGTTCAGGCCAAAAGGCTTCTAAGGAAAAAATACTTTTAGAGGACAATGGATTAAGGAAACGTGTATGGTAAATATTTCATTGCCATGTGGAAACTTAAAACATTTGTTAACAATTGAAGTGGCCACTTTCATCGAGTTAAGCCAAGGATGACCTAGCTCTAGATGAAATTGATCTAATTGTGGAATGATAGAAAATGTTACATCATAAGTTTTTGGCCCTATTTGTAATGGAAGTATGATCGATTTGATCGTAGGGCATGCAAAACTAGTATGTGTTTTTATCCATGTGGTTGGTTTATCATAATTGTCTTGATAGAGATCATGTAATACTAAAAACTCTTCCATGATCATATTCTCTCCACAGGTGGGATCTATTAATATCCCATTGGTGGGCTTATCATATATTCAGTCAGCTATGTAGAGAGGACCATTAGGAATCTTTTCACGTATATCATTAGGAAAAAAGGTAATATAAAGAGATTTATTGGTCGGGCCCTTATGAGGAACAACATCTATCATACTGACAAGTTCATCCATAGGATTAACTTGGATAACATTTGGAGTTATATCAAGTTTTTCATTAGTTGTATTAATGTTCATCACATGAGTGTTTGAAGGTTCCTTAGCCTTGATAAATGAAACATTGTGTTTAGGCATAGGATTGGTAAAAATTTGTAAATTCTAAATAGGGGGTGCAACAGACTTATTGCCTTGATCATTGAAACCCACAATGGAGAAATGGCCTAAATCAATGATGTCTTGAACTAAGTGTTTGAGATGCTTACATTGTTCAGTGTCATGCCCATTTTGGCAATGAAAATGACAATAAGAATTTTGTTTAAAGGTGGGTGATAAAGGCTTGGTGGTGTCAAGTGGTTTAATAGTAGGTAGAGTGATCATTTGTTGCTAGAGAAATTGGTTCATTGTGTTATGGAGAGTATCGGGTAAGGGGGTAAATTGTCTCTTCAAGTCCCCATAGGTATAAGGTAATGTTACTTTAATAGCTACCACTTGATTAGGCATAGTTTGAGGTTTTTGTTGAGGAGGATTGAACTATAAAATTCCTTTGTTTGGTTTTCTAAAGTTTTTTGCATTCTTTTGGTTATTTTGCTTAGAATTCTTAGCTTAGTTAGAAGTGGACTTTGAATCACGACTAGAAACCGAGTTGTGATAGTCACAAAAGGTCATGCATAAATGCATGAACAAAGGAAATTTCATCATAGGTAACTTATCTTGAAGGTGAGTGTGCAATTTTTTGATAAATATCTTATGTAGATGTGAATTAAGAATCTTGACATCAATTTGAGCATTCAATGACTAATATCATGAAATGAAATTAGTGACTTTTTCATCTACATTTTGTTCACATCGCATGAGATCAGCCATTTCCTTTTTAGGAGTTATAAGAACTAGGAAGTGACTTATAAAGGCATCCACAAGTTTGTTGAATGATCAGATTGAATGATTGGGAAAATTTGAAAACCACTCTAATGTAGTGTCTTTTAAGGTCCTAGGAAATTTTTTGGCTAATAACTTATCGTCAAGGAAAAAATCACTACACAAAGGTATATAATCATTGACATGATTAGTAGGGTCTCCTTTACCTCCATACTCCTCAAACCTAGGCATCTCAATCCTTTGTGGAATTAGGGTTCTTAAGACTTCTAAAGATAAGGGGATACTATGAACATGATATGTGGGTGGAGCATTTTGACTTTGGCTAATGGTGGAAACTTGTTATTGCATGGATGAAATGGTGTTAAAGAGTTGTGTAATGACGGGATCGATGTAAGTGGTTTGAGGTGGAAGGAAAAATGGTGATGGAGTGTATGTAATGTTAGGAGAAGTAAAAGGGAGACTAAGAGTGGTGAAGGTGGTAGATGGAACATTCTATGCCATAGAAGAACATGAAATGCTAGTTGTAATGGTGAAAGGAGTCACATGACCAACCTATTGCATAGTTGTTGTAACTTGAGGAGTGGTATAACTTGGAATGGATGCTATGGTTGAAGGGGGAGGAATGTGGGGTCCTCGTTGGCTAACAACAATGTTTACAGATTGGGAAATGGAAGGAACATGTTTATTGTATCATAATTTGCAATCCATCATCACTTTCAATCAAACAATGAAAAATTTCTATGGCTGGTATGGTAGTGGTGGAGATTTTTTCAAGAGATAAGTCTTGTTGTAATTGTGAAAAATCTTCATGAATACTAATTATTTTTTCTTGTGGAATGGAATTGTTTTGTGTGTCAACATGCATTGGATGGAAAGGTGAAGGCATAGTAGTAGTAGTATCCATGCCTAATGCACCATTTTCCATACTAGGAGTAGGATCTCTTGAGATCCCAAGGTCCACGACGAAAGTGTTATCATAGGATGCCATGAGTCTAGAACTTCATCTCACTAAAGTATTATCAATGGGGCACCAAACAATCATACAAGTACCACAAAGGATGGGGTGAATGTAAATGCAATGCAATCTAGGAGTAAAAAGTGTAAATAACAAAAATTTCACAAACTGAAATAAAGAAAGAATAGAGAACAAAAATGAAGTAAATTACCAGAAAATGTCTGAAAGTGCTATCTAAAATGTCTAGGTGGATTGATTCATCCAAGGTGGCGAATGAGTCCATTATGATATTTTTGTGTATTTCAGAAATTTGAAACTGATTCTAATGCTTTTTAGATGCAAACTAAGGATGAAAATTCATATTTTCAAGTTTTTAATGTTTGGATGTGCAAAAATGAAATATAAATGAGTCTTTCACTAATGCAATTTGAGAAACCCTAGGGTGAAAAAAAAAAAAAACCTAATTGAATGTTGATGCAAATGAAACCTAGAATGCAAGATGTAATTGAAATCAGCAAGAAAAGGTGCTCAATATGTGGGTTCACGAAAATGAACCATATATTTTTGGGCATGAGGTTTATAGGTTACTCTTGCACTCTTAGGATCTTTCACCTAAAAGGAGAGAGATAAACCCAAGAAAAATATATGTGGTTCAATAAAATTAGGAAATGTATGGTGTGATTAAAGCTAAATGAGATGATCTAAAATCAACTAAACAATGTAACTGACTAATTATGAATGCCAAACTTAAGAAATGTGCAATTTTTGAAAACACAATGTGATATGCAAGAATGAACTAAAATATGAATGAATGCAAAATAGAATTGGAAAAGGCTGAAACAGAGTGCATCTGGGAATTTGATGAAGAATCTAGAGTGTCTTGAATGTTGATAGAGATCATTGAAAATCACCAATGGGACTCATTCTCCATTAATGGTGAATCAGTCCCGCTTCTGATAAAAACTCCTGAAAACAGGTTTTTGAGTGTCAGGATCCGAAATTTGACAAAATCTAACTTTTCAACCTTAATGGTGGGACTCATTCGTGATTAATGAGGAATTAGTCCTCTCCAAAAATTATGTGAAATTAGGGACCAATTTTGTAGCACCAGATCTGGACTTGTCTTTTTCTCGGGTTGACGAAGTCAAAACTGTAGAAAATAGACTGTAAGTTATCTCCAAGTTTGAAATAGGTTTGATTTGACTTGCAACACTTTGTTGACTTCTTGAACACCTTTAAACATGAAATTTCTTGATAAATATGCTTACACAACTTTGCAAACACATATGGAAAAGGGAAAAATGATTAAGGGTTAGGTTAGAGGGATTTGCCTTGGTCAAATCCCACTTTGGTAATCAAACCCCTAATGAAGAAGTGAGATGAAATGAAAAAAGGAAAGATGAATAAACAACATGCAGATGTCTTAAACTCACCACAACCTTGTTGAATAAATCTAAAGATATGTCAATGGTTGCACCAAGATACTTGATTGATGCTTGATTGAATGATGCAAAATGCTTGAATGGATGATTGAATGAATGGGGGTTAAAATGGAAGTAAAATATACTTATTTATACACTCTTGTGCATTAGTAACCCAATGATACCTCATCAGAGGCAAACATAAGGTAGTTTTGAATAAAAAGATGCAAGAAAATTTCAAATATTTTGAATTTGGAGCCAAGAGGGACTCATTTGCCAACCATGGAAAATGGGTTCCACCTTCGACTTGAAAGTGGGTGTCAGGAATTAAGTCACATTTAATGTTATTTTTTAGGTTTACATTCAAAAATACACTTAATTAAGCCTTATAATGGCATACATGGGTCAAATAAAGCATAAGAAAGGTGTAAATAGTGATAACAGGCCTAGAAAGTAATGAAATTTTGTTACAAGACTTTACAAAACTTCAAAATAGGACTTGATAAGTGATGGAAAGGTGATATTTAGGTCAATTATAATGAGAAGGGTCTAGAAAAATGTAGAAATGTTTTATAACACATCACAACACCTTCACAAGACATCCTAATTGGAATTTTTAGGACTTAATTTGAATGAAGTCATATTACAACATTAAATCAAAGAAAAATAGGTCAAGCATCATGAAAAAAAGGCCTAAAAGACCATGAAAATTTCAATGAGCCATTTTTCTATGGTAAAAATATCTTAGCAAGAGTATTCTTTAGTTGTTCAACAAGATTGTACTCCTTTCCACTTTGTTGAGATAAACAAGGAGGGCCTGGTAAAACGAGGTTAGGAAAAGATGAGGGTGTTGGGGTTAGTTGTTGTGGTTGTGAATTATGTCTAGTGTTATATGTATGAGCAATGGTACTATGACTCAGTTGCTATGAAACATTATTCTTAGGTGGGTAAAGGACAAGTTTAGGTTTATTTTGAGTTGGAGGTTTGTTTGAAGGTGAGTAAAGGATGAGTTGAGGTTGAATAATGTTAACGCCCCTTTCGACTATGTTATTTTTGATGTTATTTTTTTCTTGCACCATGAGATATTCCCTAGGAGGAGTTTAGGAGAAAGAAAAACCAAATGCTCTTGACATTCAAGGATTTATTCTTCTAAAATGACATCGTCATAAGTAAGGGAGTTATCAATGGTTGAATTTTCATGTTTATCAATAGTGGGGAGTGTTAGACCCCAAAAAAATCCTTGATATTTTGACATCTCTTATCCTCAATATCAGCATTGTATGTTGATCATGCAATGGGTTTAGGGTTTTACTTGAATAAAATTGTCATTCAAAATCCCCTATTTTCTTCTATGTTCTATTTTTCTGTTGACTTGTTTGTCTGGTTACTTGTAATTTAAGTTTCCTCTCGAGTCATGCTTTTACGTTTCTTACTAGCCCCCTCATTTAGAATTGTTCAATCATTCTCGGTCGCATGATATCTTCAATATTCCCAAAGTCGACCTTTAATCCTTGCTTACAAATGACTTCTAATTAATTCATGAATCCTCGAGGGGTAAAGTCTCATTAGCCCAGTCACGGCCACTTTTTAAGATTAACGATTATGTATTCACGCAGGTTTGAAGATCACGAGATCATGAGATTTAATCTAGATCATTCCTCGCTGGCTCGCCTGTTTGAGATGAGTGTTTTTTAATTACTGTGGGCTTAGCAAAATAATGCCACATGTATGTGGGCCCGGATGATATGTCTCATTCCAATGCCAAGAAATTTGAGATTGACAGTGTTGAATGGACAAGGAGAAATGATCACCGTCATTCCCTGCTAGCTCGCGGAAGAAAGCTACAAGATTTTTAAAAATGGAGAGACCCGCGAGATGTTGCCATGTACACTCTATGTCTACCAGTGGGTGGGGCCCTCACGTATAATAAGAGAGTCTTTTCAATGAGTTTCTATTGGTTGTTCATCTGAGTTGGATCCATATTCTAAATTCAAATTAGTTTGACTCAATCTAAGTCATTTTAGATGCCCATCTTAGCTATGGATCAATGGTGTGCATTCAAAATTGCAAGTACACCCATTGCAGTTATTTTTACTTCATGTGAATAAATATTACAGGTGGAAGTGACTCATAAAATCATTCAATTCCCTTCAAAAATTATCTATTTGACTAACGCTCGCTTATCTGAGATTTGAAGATGTTTCCAAGGCAATACAGAGAGCTAAGAAGTGAATTGTAGAAATTATCTCAGCTGACATTAGGGTTCATCACAATTGAAAGCAATTAAGTACTAAAAACACAATTTTATGCCTTTTCAATTTTTTGTGCTAGGGTTTTCTTTTAAATTTTTTTAAAACGAGCATATTTCTACGTTTTTCTTTCATTGCTTTCAAATTAGGGTTACTCTTGGCTTTTAAAACTCGTAGCCCTATAACTTGCCTAGATTTATCCCTCATCCTAAGTCATAAGTTGCAATTAGGAGTTGAGTAGTTAAAGTTTCCCTGAAGGAACTTTTGCATATCTAAGCCAATGGCTTCCAAAATTCAAGGTGCTTCTTCCTCTACCCAGTCTAGAACCCTGTCATAGGATGTAATCAATTTTCTACCCCAGTCTACAAATAACAAACCAGAGGGAAGGTTCTTGTTTCATAGTCCAACTATGAAGGAGGGTTTGATAGATAAAGCTTTCTTCATTAAAGATGTCGAAGCATCCTATATGGGATGGCAGCTATTCCAACATTGGTTTAGAAATTGAAACCTCAGGTCTTCTTTTAGTAACCCATAGGATTTGAATATTGGGAGACTAATTATCCACAATGTGTACATGGATGTGGTCCTCCTGAAAGATATTGCAACAAAATATAATCCAGTTTCTAGGGTAGTTAGAACATATGATGGGGTGGTTATGGTAAAAATAACCAGTGAAGAAATTGAAAAGTTTTTTGACCTGCATGAAAGGAATTCAAGTATGCTTTCTTTGGATATGGATACTATCAGAAAAAGAGTATAATAAGAACAAAGTATTCATTAGGTAAAAAATGTTACCCCTACATATTGTAGTGGTTGGAATTAGGAAACAATAGACGAAAGTTAAGATTAATGATAAAGAGCTTGAACCATTCCCAATGAGCTACTTTGCCAGTTATTTTAGAAAGACTATATACTCTTTCTACCAAATTGTAGGTGTTGATCCACTTAACACATAACAAAAGGAGTATAGCTATCTTGCTACACATATGCAACATCCACAGTATAGTGTGGTTTATGATTATGCAACTTATCTAGTTGATCACATCCATGAGGTTTTAGCTGAGTTGCAAGGAGGAAAAAATGGGTGAATTTCTGGTGGTGCTCATTGTTAATGCATATGTTTTTGTACAAAGGACAAAAGGCCTTTGGGAAGGAGATTACACTCGAAAGGAAAAAGGATGAAATATACTTGCCAGTTTAGTGTTGGACCCGTATCTTGGATAAGGATGATAAAAAATATAACTTTGTAATGCTTAGAAATGATTGTACATCCAACATAAGGAGGGCCTTGGTATTTGAATCATCCAGGATTCCTAGGGAAATCCATGAGTTCTTGAGACATAAAGAGTTGAGGCCAGTTTGAATTTGAGCCATAATTAGGGAGATCTAATTTTGTATCATGATAAGACAATCTTTAGGATATATGGTAGTAGCTTGCACCCATATGTTTTTCATGCAAATGTTCCTTTGAGAATTGGTTTCCTTGAGATCATAAGGTAGTTGGGAGTTGCACAAGAGGCACATTTACCTAAATTAGTAAGGAAGGGGTCATTCTTCCCAGAGTGGACTGTGTTTGCAGATTACATTGTGACAAAAGGGGTAGTAAATGGATTGGAGCATCTATTAACTCCTTATGAATTGATGACTGTAAGCTCAAGGAATCATGACCCTAAAGGCTTTATCAGTAAGCTCAAAGTAGATAAGAAAATGGGTAACTTTGTACATGCTTTTGATTATCTTGAGGATATCATCAAGAATCTTGTCAACTTTGAGGAGCAAGATGAAAGAAAAGTAAGAAATTGGCTTATAGAAAGAAGGTGGAATCTAAGAAGAAGAATAATCCTCAATATGACCCCCTACCAAATGCACTAGTGAATTCAATAAGGCCATGTATGTCATGAACAACTTTGATAATATTGTTGGTGTTTCAATGAGAGAGCAACAGGAGGTTCCTGATAAAGGAAAATCAATGGTGGTTGAACAAAGTGTTGAATTGATGTTAGAGGAGAGACCCATGTATCAACCACCTAAATAGTTGAGGATTTATAAAAAGATAAGAAGATATAAAGTGAGTAAGGGAGCTCAATATCCCCTATAATCTCTAAAAATCCAAAGGAAGATCCTCCTAAGGATGCAGCGTTAACTCCTCCTACACAAGTCTCTTTGTTGATAATTGATCTTGATTCACCTCCTGAAAGTTCTCTCCCTCCTAAATAGCCACCTCAAAAGAAGCAGAGAATTAAAACAAAAAGAGTGGTCAATTACTCCAACACAGATGAAGAAAATATTTATGTCACCCTTGAGGAAATGCAAATAGGAATGCTTCCTCATGAAGGAGCAGTTGGTTCATGTTTAGGACAGAGCATCCTCAGACTGCAGAAGCTTGACATTTGTGGAATGAATACAGCTGATGATTTGAGGGTAGAGGCTAGCAAAGAATCCATGGAGGATAATTCATTCATTGAAACTTCTACAATTTAGGATTTCCGATGGAAATCTAAAGTTGCAGATTATGCAGAGAAGGTGGCCATTGAAAGGATCTTGCACCCTGAATCGCCTGAAAGTGTTATTGAGGTGAATGTAAGAAGTATTATGAAAAATGAGTTCAAAAATATTAATGCCCAGTAGGGAAGAGAACTTTTAGATAAGAGTGGTGTGTTGTTGTTGCCAGATTGGAATATTGTTGATGCAATTGTTTTAGATGTAATTAGGAGGGTTGAAAGACCTCTTGTACAAATGGAGGAAGACATAGAAATGGCACTTCAAGGTTCAGCTTTCAGTGAGGATTGGGATACATTGGCAATATGGTAATTGTCTCCAACATCTAAGAAACTAGCCTTAGCACAGCCATCAGAGCTTAGTGGACAATTTCTTGTATAAAGATTTGTTGATACTCTAGCTTTGGAGGTTGCGGATATGGTTGTTAATGTTGCAAGTTTTACCTGATCAACTATGGAGGGGCTTACCTCGGAATGACATAATTTCACAATTAAGTACATTGAACTCTTGAATGATTATGACAATAGCCAACAAAAAGTAGCCACACTAGAAACTGAGCTGGCATGAACTATAGACAAAGAGAGGAATTACAGAGAGAATGAGGTTAGCCTAGCTCAAGCCACTGACCTTCAATTTTTCCATTGACATTTTTGCATCCCTCATTTCATAGTCAAGCTCTAGCAGTAGTACCATACAATTGAGGAAAACAATCAATTGTAGAGTAAGAAATAAGTCGACCAAGCTCTAGTTCATTTTATAGAGATCAATTGCTTCTACAAATGGAGGTATGGGTATGTGCAGGATCATGATGGGCCAAAAAGTGGCAATATGATGGGTATGTGGCTGGCGACTATTTTATTACCCAAAATTGATGAAAAAAATGTTTTTAAAGGAGATTATCAGCTTTCCATTGATATAACTTATGCATTACTTTGAATTTAATAAGTAATTATTATTCATTTTCTATTCAAATTACAACTAAAGCCCTGATTGATAGGTTGATTGAAAAACATCTATAGCTTTCAAAATTTATCATATTTTTTAATCCAAAACATGCATCACATTCTATGCTTCACATAATATAGGATTAAAAAAATAAAATTGAATTTCATGAAGTTTTGACCAAGTTAAGGTGGTCAGATATACGAGTTTTATATTTTTTAAAAGTTGTAATAAAAAAATCATAATTAATTATTTACTTGGAAAAAATTTACAAAAAAAAATGTATCACATCTGGGCATGAGTCATCTACTTATATCTAAAATATTATAGAAAATAATTATCATTTTATTGTGGTTAAGGTGGTTAGAAAGACACCTACTTCTTATTTTTTCCCTGAAATTTAAGTACCATTGCATTGAAAATTCAAATTTTCACCAAATAGATTTTTATTTTTTTAAAACAAACCTAGCAATTTAGAAACTAAATTCAATTTGCTACAGATTCTATTCTTACATATTTGTGAAATAATATACATAAAATATTCAAATTTTTACGTCAAGTTGCCTAACTCTGATTTTTCTAAATTTTTTGCCACTTAAGGGCCTATTTTTTCCATGATGATCCTGTACATACCCGTATATAAGAAATTGCTAGAAAAAGTTCAAGATTCAATGTATGAGAACATATCAAAGGTTGTCTCCACTTCCTTAAAGCACCTGAGAGAGAAGATTCAGGATAGACTCATTAGCGTCCATGACAATTATGCTTTGATGGTGTGTGCGATGAGGTTGTCCCAAAAGGATAAGATGTTGGCCATACCAACTTTGAATAAATGGGTCCCAAGATTTGAGAGATTGAAGTTTATTTTAGTGGGATCTTTCTAACATGAAGATAAGTACCTTATTGTACTTCCAGTTTATAATTTTTTGTGTGAGTTGAGTGAAAAGAAGTTTCTGGGATATGCAGCTCCACTGGAGTAGAAAATAAAAGAGTTGATAGCTCAATACAACCACACTAATTTAGCACCTTTACCAGAGATTAGTGGCTAATTATGAAGTGAAACCATTGTAAATGTGGAAGAAGAAACTGGATGAGGTTATTGATTCTTAGGTTGGTAAAATTTGTAAAGAAGTTAATGTTGATGTCTTTAATAACACCCTAGGGAGGCTGACATTTATTATTAGCTTTCTGGAGGATTTTGATAAGGAATCCAATATAGTTGTAACCAAGTATTCCCCTTACAAGAAAGCCATGGAAAAAATTATGGACTTTCACTATCCATCTAAGGAAGAATATGAAGAATGGGGAAGGTTGTATGTTGGCAGGATTGGCTTGTGAAACATATACTGGGTCACGTATTGTATAGGTCTGGCCTTAGAGATTGCAAAGATAGAATATACGCTTCATAGAGAAGTATCGGCTATTGATGATGTGAGATGTTGATTAAGATGCTGACTCACATTTTGCTCACATCATTTTGTCATTTTGCTCAATGAAATTGGACGCATTCCTTTTAACTTGTGCTTTTGAAAGGAAAAGTTGTTCTTCATTGCAAATGTAAATATTATTTGTCTTATGTGTATTTTCCCCATTTTTTTTATTGCAAATATAACTAACTATGCAATATACCTTCTAGCCATCCAATTCAGTAGTGACATGTGTACACTTGGCCTAAGGCTTGTTTTTCTCCCTTATTCTATAAAAGGGAATTCAGGGCCATTTGTGCAGGATATTTTGTTGAAATTTGGGAGCTACCTTGAGAAAATTAGAATACACAGAGTAGATATGTGGATTCTTTATCTAATGTTTTGAGTCTTGATAGTAAATTTAGTTACATGTATGGATTTTGAATATATTTGGATGATAATGGAGATTGTTTGAGTTTTTATTCTCTCCTTTTGGCCTTGTATTAGAATTATTAATGAAAATATTGATCAAGGATCATTTCATTAATTTTCATCATATCATGCATTGGTATGTGATCTGGTTTAGGCTCTTGTTCATGGAATGAGTTAAAATACTTAAATTAGATCATGAATTCAAATATAATGTCAAGTGATTTAGTAAGAAGTCTTTAGTATTTAGTTATTGATTTGTGAGTTACAAGGTGATATCACTAGATCATAATTGCTTAGAATTAAACATTCCTTATGTTTCAATTTGTGCAGACTCCTAGCCCATAGATATTTGCACTAATCTTTAACCCATTAAACCTTTCTTGGGGTTTCAATCCTTCAACTTAAGAGCAGTCTTTCAAATTAATCATTGACCTACCTATTATTTGTTGTTGTTTTACATTCTCAGCTTAAGGTGCATAATTAACTCAAAGAATTGCCATCTTTGTGATTGATTTCATCTTATTTGTAGTTAATGAGAATCCGTCTATCTTGATTTACAACGTATGTGTAAATTTGTTGAAATGAATTATCTATTTGGAATTGTGGGAACACCCTCCCAGGTCTGGCAGAACCCAAAGTGAAGGAGATAAAGAAATATACTCTTTATCTCATTTTTTGGCCACTCGTCTTGTAGGTATTTGAGAATTGAGTTTGTAAAAATCATAGATATTTGCTAAGGCCTACTTGGATCGTTAAAAATAACCAATAGAATGGTGAATCTGCTTGGGAGCTTTCATAAAATTTAGTGTCTCTAGTGCAGATCTGGTATAGTCAGAGTCAAGTCTTTATCATCATTTGTTAAACTAGGTATCCATTCACTCTTATGAGTCATATATGTCATTTTTTATTCATTCATGTCAACTTTTGTTAAGCTCTATAACTTTGTGTCAGGTTACGTTAAAAATTCTTTTTGAAGTTGCAAATAAAAAGTCTAGATACAATCAAATCTTATTTCCCAGTATCTTGGGTGGCCACTCTAAATCTTCTCACACCAGTGTAACAAGGACATCTCACAAAGAACCTGATAAGGAGAAATATGACAGCTCGGTAAACATCATGAGGAATACCATAAGTCAATTGAAGAACAAGCTTAAGCATAAAGCAAAATCTAAGCCTGCAAAGGATAAACAACCTCTATGGAAGAAGAAAGTTGCAAAATCCAGTAAGTCCCTCGATTCTCTTCGTGGAGCATCTCCTACTTTCAATAATGAAGTAATTAGTGCAAATACTACTATAGATTCAAATAATGATGGCGAAATTAAGGGAGGACAAGGTAGTTTCTCTACTGAACAAGTATTTGATAATCTCATAATTTCTAGAGAAGAAGAGAAGTGGTAATTTTGTGGTAAGAGTAAAGCACTTTCAGATCCACCAACACCTAGGATGGGATATGTGTTTCATGGGGAAAATTTTAATGCTAGGGAAGGAAGTATCAATCCTCCAGCACTTACTTTCCTTGAGGAAGAAATTGTGGATCAAACTTTCCATACTCTAGCTCAAAGTGAGTATGGTGATTTCCTCGTAAATGAGGAATATGTTAACAATGATATTAAAGCATTGGATGAAGAAGTTGAGTGGTTAGCTGAACAAGTGGAGAAAATAACTCAAAATGAAAAGGAGGATAGAATTAAGGCTAAGCAACTTGAAAGGGATGACAAGAAAGAAAGAGTGAAGAAAATCAGAGAAGACCATGCTAAGTAATGAGCCTTTGAAGAGGCCACACAAGAAAAGATAGCCCAATAAAAGGCTTCTCGGGAAAAGAAGGTTAAGGAGAAAGTTGCTAAAATAGCATCCCAAATTGTCCTTGAAGTCCCAAAAATCACAATCCCAATGGGAACTTCTGCTGCTAGTACTTATACATCAACCATTGTTGCCACCAAGTATTTTGACCCTCCTAAGAGAACATCATTTATAGATTGGGGGAAAGGAATTGCTGATCATTCCTACCAAAATGTCTCCAATTCTTCTTATACCAATAACAACACAAATACCCTTACCTTGGCCACCAAGACACCTATTATTAGTCTTAAAATCAATCCTGACCCATCTGTTGCACCTTTAAACCCTGACACTTTGAAGTTATAGTTGAAGAGTGAGAAATTGCAGGAAGAACCAAGGAGAGAAGAGATAGAAGCACATAATGTTGAAATGTCTAGAAGAATTGCTCTCCTCAAAATTTCAATCTCAACTCTAGAGCCTTCTAGTTCTAGGAAGAGTGATAGTGCATCTCATGAAAATAAGTCAGGGGAACATACTCCTAGTGGAGGGGGTGGTGGTGATAAAGGAGGTGGAGGAGGTAGTAACAGAAGCAGTAATTCCTATTATGATGATGAGGAGGAAAGTAAGAATAAGAATAAGAATGATGGTAGCAAATGAAATGGGAAAGGTAAGGACAAAGATAAAATGGATACCAAGAAAATTGATGCACAAAAGGATTCTCATAGGGATAGGTGTCCGAGGAGGGCACCTCAGAATGACCGATATAGGAAATTGTGTTTTGACATCCCTGGCTACCCAAATCCTATCCCAAACAATGCAAGGAAACATCTCCCTAAATTTGTCAGAAATAATGCTCTTAGTGGAGAAGATCATCTGAAGGCCTTCCAAAGTTTTGTTGAGGACTTTGAGTTGTGGGAGGATGATGTAGCAATGAAGTATTTTATGCAATCCTTGGTTGAAGATGCAAGGGATTGGTATAGAGGACTAGCTGATGGAGGTATTGATTCAAAGGAATCATTCTACCAAGCCTTTAGAGAGAAATATGGGGATCAAACTAATCCTAGATTCAGATTAAATGATTTCAAAAACATCACAAAAGGACATAATTAATCTATTTTTGAATTCAACACAAGGTTTCAAAAATCTATGAACAAAGTGCCAGCTTATTTGAGACCTAACCCTGATGCATGCTTGGTGACATACTGCAATGCTTACGACTCTAAGATGTGCTACTTACTTAGGGACAAGAATCCATGAACTTTTCCTAAAGCATACAAAATGGCTATGAACATTGAAAATAATAGGAGGGCTTCTAGTAAGGTAGGGAGGAGAGATGACCCTAAACTGCTAAAGAATTCCAAAGCTTAAAATGAAAAATACAGCAAGGCTACTACTCCTAATGACAAATGGGATCAAGTTATCAATCTATTATAGAAACAAGAAAAAAATGATAAACCTCAATTTCAAAGATGATAGGCCCCATAGACTTCAAGATTTCCCTTACCATACTAATTGGCATAATGGTTAGCCAATTTAGAGTAATCAAAAGAATTACCAAGGTACACCTAATCCTCTATAGAAGAATACCACAAATGTAGTGGAGGATTTACCATGGTGTGAAGTATGTGAGATGCCTCATGCATCACAATAGTGCGTTGTTGCTAGATCTATGTCAGAAAACCAACCAGATCAAGGGGAGTTCCATTCACCATAAAATCCAGATGAATCTACAAATATGTTCATGACTAGGTCAAATTTGGAGTATGGTGGTTATTCTTCTAATGATGTTGAAATAGATGATGTGGACAAACATAGAAGACAAGCAAGTATACACCATCAGTAGGTGCACTTAGATGATGAAAAGGATGATGAATATATTTCCTGCAATCTTGAGACATCAAAATTTTCTCTAAGAAGACCTTTGAATGAGGAGATAGAAAGATATACAGTTGCTTTAGCTACAAGGGCTCAAGCATGAAGTGACCTACATTTGAGGAATAGATTGGTGAGTGACAATCAAGGCCATTTAGGAGGTTTATTCATAAAGTAAGGAAATACAAATAGTAAAGGAGTTGAGGCAAAGAACAAGAGTGAAGAACCAAATCTAAGGAACCAAAAGAAATAAGAATATGGGCGAAGAGGGGTAGTAAGGTTAAGACCAATGCTGAAGTCACACATCATGACCCGAAGACCAAAGAATTGAAACCAACCTTTGAGGTAGCTAAAAAGAAAACTGACAAAGCAACCTCTCAAGAAATAGTGTTTCCTGAGATGCCCAATTATTCTCCCATTGATATGTTTCATGTCTTATCCCAAATTAGTGTCATAGTTCCACTTCTCGAGATGATGAGGATTGATGATCATAAAAATAAAACTATGGCTATCATCAATAGTATTGTAGGAGGAAATAAGCATAATGTAGAGGTTGATGTACATAACACAAGTGTTGTTCAAGAAAAAGATATTAAACTGGAAGCAATTGTTAGTGAAAACCTTGAGATATACTTAGGAACTACCATCACAACAAACCCGAGTTTGTTCAATCCTTTCTTTTTGAGTTTGATCTCATTGATGGAAAGATACCCAAAAATTGTATGATTGATTCTAGGGCTTCAAATAATTTCATGCCTATTAAGATCATGGAAGAAATGGGCTTGCAAGTTGATAGTACATATGGAAACTATTATGCCATGGATTCAAGGGAGATCACTATCATTGGTGTAATTTATGAGGTTCTATATAGACTAGTTGCATTTCCTAAAAAAGGAGTTAGTCATGAGTGTCACGGTAGTGGACATTCCTCTAACTTATGGGATGTTGCTATCAAGGAAATGGTGTGCTTCCATGGGGCGAAGTATGCAATGTGATCTATCATTTTCCACTTTTTCCATTGACCAGAAAGATGTTAAAATTACTAAAGAAACAATATTTTGACATATGATCGAGTTAGTGGACGATTCAAAGGAACCCCTAGTGATTAATGTTGTGGACATTGGTCTTGATACTTTCCATCTAGAGGAGTTGAAACAAGATTAGGAAGAAGTTAAGCCCACTCCGATTGCTAAAGAAATCACAAAAAAATCCCAAGAAGATGCTATGTGGACACTCTATTTTGATGCATCATGTTCAAAAGAAGGTTTAGGTGCTAGGGTCATTCTTATCTCCCCTCAAGGTAAAATGTTTAAGTACTCTTTCTTACTGCAATTTGTATGTACCAATAATGTGGTTGAGTATGAAGCCTTTTTACTTGGTCTAAACTTAGCTTCTAAGCATGGAATAAAGATGTTAAAAGTATTTGGAGACCCTGAACTAGTAGTGTCCCAAGTTAGGTCTAGATTTGTGGCTAAGGATAAAAGATTGAGGGAGTATAGAAATGAGGTGTGGGATACTATGGAACTGTTTGATGCCTTTGGGATAGATTGGATAGAAAGGGGACAAAATGTCAAAGCAGATTTGTTGGAAAATATTGTTGTCAAGCTTGATGATGTAGCTTTTAATGGTATCTCAAGAATTGAGGTACAACTAAGGCCAGCAATACTTGACAACATCTGCAACTGGCAGGTGTTCAATGATGATAATGACATATTGAAATTTTTGCATTATGTGGACAGATATCAGAATCAAGAAATTGATTTAAGTGCCCATGTTGTGGAAGTAGATGGAAAGGATACATTTTTTGGTAATGAGGTAATTCAACCTAAGACCAAGAAAATTCCTAAGGGTTTAGTTGTGCTTGAGAGATTTTTTTATGGCCCAGATATATCCAATATTAAGCAATCAAGTTCACATAAAGAAGACTTAGAGGAAATCAACTTGGGAATGGATACTACCCCTAAGAAGGTATATATAGGGAAAAAGATGAAGCCCTATGTGAGGACAATGTTGATTGCATTGTTGTGAAAGTACAAACATGTGTTCGCCTATTCACCTAGTCTTATGATGATTTGAAAGCCTATAAAGAAGAATTATTTCAACATGAAATTACACTAAATCCTGATACGAAACCTTTTAGGAAGAAACAAAGGACTATTAATCCTACCTTAAGGCCCAAGATGTAGGAGGAGCTCACTAAGTTAAGTGATGCAGGGATTATCAAACCAATAAGACACTCCTCCTGGGTGTCTAACCTGCTTCCTGTCAGAAAGAAAAATGGTGAATTAAGATTACTTGTGGATTTCAGGAACCTAAATACAACATCCTTGAAAGATAATTACCCATTACCCAACATGGAAGCAATGGTATAAAAGGTCACTGGTTGTGAATTATTGTCCATGATGGATGGATTTTCCTGCTACAACCAAGTAATGGTAAGGGAATCATAGCAATATAAAACAACTTTTACAACCCCGTGGGGGACTTATGTTTATGTCAAGATACCATTTGGTTTGATAAATGTTGGTACCACTTTCTAGGGGGCCATGGATGTGGATTTTTCTGATTTTATAGATTTATTCCTTTCTATCTATGGGTATGTGTAGGATCATCATAGAAAAAATAGGCTCTTAAGTGGCAAAAAAATCATAAAAATCAAAGTTAGGAAACTTGACATAAAAATTTGAATAAGTTAACCATATTATTTCAAAAAATATGTAAGAATAAAATCTGTAGCAAATTGAATGTAGTTTCTAAACTACTAGGTTTTTTTTTTTTTAAATCTATTTGGTGAAAATTTGAAATTTCAATACAGTACTACTTAAATTTTAGGGAAAAAATAAGTAGGTATATGTCTAACCACCCTAACCACAATAAAATGATTATACTTTTTTATAAGATTTTAGATATAAGTAGAGGACTCATGTCCAGATGTGATGCATATTTTTTTGTAATTTGTTTCCAAGTAAATAATTAATTATGAAGTTTTTATTGCAACTTTTTAAAAATATAAAAACTCATATGTTTAACCACCTTAACTTGGTCAAAACTTCATGAAATTTAATTTTTCTTTTATTAATCCTATAGTATGAGAAGCATAGAATGTAACACATGTTTCAGATTCAAAAAATGTGATATTGTTTGAAAGCTATAGATGTTTTCAATCAGCCTAATGATCATGACTTTAGTCATAATTCCAATAGAAAATGAATAATAATTATTTATTAAATTCAAAGTAAATCATAATTTATATTGGTGGAAGTTGAGAATCTCCTTTAAAAACACTTTTTGTTTCATCAATTTTGGGTAAAAAAAAGTCGCCAGCCACATACCCTACAGATACCCATAATATCACCACTTTTTCGCCCATCATGATCCTATACATACCCATATCAGGATAATCTCACTGCCCATAGTAAGAAAGAGGAAGACCATTTCTCACATCTAGAGAAAATATTTATTAGAGGTCTGGAGTATGGCATCTTGTTGAATCCTAAGAAGTATGCCTTTGGGGTAAAGGAAGGAAAACTAGTGGGACATATTATCTCAAAGGAAGGAATCAAGATTGATCTTGAAAGAGTGGGGGCTATTGAAAAGATTACACCATGAAGGAATGTCAAAGGAATTCAATCTTTCTTTGGGCAGATAAATTTCCTAAGAAGTTTTGTCATAATTTTTTAGAAATAAGTAGACCTATCTCAAAGATGCTCAAGAAGGGAGAAAAAGTAGCATGGTCAGAGGAGCCTCTTAAAGATTTCCAAGCTATTAAATATTCTATTAAAGTAGCACCTATCTTGAAAATTTTAGATTATGACAATCCTTTCCAATTGTTTTTGCATCTTTTCACACTATAGCTAGAATCCTCTTGTAGAAAAATGATGAGGGATATGAGAAACCAATCACCTTCTTTAGTAAATCCCTACAAGAAGCTAAGTTGAAATATGATACCACTTAAAAGCAGGATTTTTCTTTAGTTAACATTGTCAAAAATTAAGACATATTTGACTGGTTCCATGGTGGTTGCTTACGTCCCAAGTGCAGTGGTCAAGGACATCTTTACTCAACAAGAAACCATGGGAAAAAGATGTAGATGGATTAATAGGATTCAAGAATTCAACATAGATATTCAGATTACCAAGTTAGTAAGGGGTCAAGGCCTCAAAAATCTTATGGCTAAATCTAACATGGAAGCCAATCAAATCAATGAGGTAGAGTTAGAAAATGTTTCTCCCATTTGTGATATGCAAACATGTGGTTGGTACCGAAGAATTGTTGAATACTTGGAGACCATGAAGTGCCCAGATGGCATGCCTAAGAATGAGAGAAGGGCCTTGAAATTACATGCAATAAAGTATGTTATCATTGATGGTTGAAGGTGTGCTTCTAACATGTGTGGATGATGACCAAGCAGAGGATCTTCTTATTGAAATGCATAAAGGAGTATGTGGAGGACACTATATGGCCAAGACAATAACAAACAAGATCTTGAGGGTTGGGTTTTGGTGGCCTACAATATTTAAGGATGTGCACCAACTTGTACAAAAATGTGATGCTTGTCAGAAATTTACAGGAAAAATAAAATTCTTGGGTGCTTTACCAGTTGGACCAGTTTCAACACCAGCCCCCTTTCATCAATGGGGTATCAACTTTATTGGAGAGATGGAAATAAAATCTAGTTGAAGACATGATTGGATCTTAGTTGTTACTAACTACTTCACAAAGTGGGTTGAGGCCATCCCCACCAAGAAGGCTACTAGAAAAGTAGTCATTGATTTCTTAATGAAGAAGGTTTTAAGACGACTTAGTGTTCCTAAAAGAATTGTCATAGACAATGCAATTTGCTTTAGGTCTGAATAACTCATGAAATTTTGTAATGAACATGGCATAAATGTATCATATTATTCTCCATATCATCCCTAGGGAAATGGATAGGATGAATCCAGTAATACAAGCCTCATGAAGATTATTAAACGAGTTCCTGACAAGAATAAGAAGGCTTGGGATTCAAAATTGCAATTAGCATTGTGGGTGGATAGAACTATAGTCAAGAAAGCCATCGGGTATTCCCCTTTCAACCTAGTGTATGGGGTAGAAGCTAGGATCCCACACAATAATTTGATGAGAATATACAAGTTCATTTAGGAACATGATACAAACATATGTGACGAGATGCAGAATAGGATGAACGAATTAGTTGGGCTTGATGAACTGAGGAGAGAAAATCACAAGGAGAATGAGAATATGTAGCTTCAAGTTAAATATTACATCACAAGTGAGTGGTGCCAAACAAATTTGAGGTAGGATGTGGGTATGTGCATGATCATGATAGGCCAAAAAGTGGTGATATGGTGGGTATTTGTAGGGTATGTGGCTGATGACTTTTTTTTACCCAAAATTGATGAAATGAAAAGAGTTTTTAAAGAAGATTCTTAGCTTTCCACCAATATAAATTATGCTTTATTTTGAATTTAATAAATTATTATTATTCATTTTCTATTTGAATCATGACTAAAGTCATGATTGATAGGTTAATTGAAAAACATATATAGCTTTCAAATGGTATCACATTTTTGGAATAAAAAACATGCATCACATTTTATGCTTCACATACTATAGGATTAAAAAAAAAAATAAAAATTGAATTTCATGAAGTTTTGAGCAAGTTAAGGTGGTCAGGCATATGAGTTTTTATATTTTTTAAAAGTTGTAATAAAAAATTCATAATTAATTATTTACTTAAAAAAAATTACAAAACAATATGCATCATATTTGAACATGAGTCCTCTACTTATGTCTAAAATCTTATAAAAAAATATTATTATTTTATTGTGGTTAGGGTGATCAGACAGACATCTACTTCTTATATTTTGTGTGAAATTTAAGTACTACTGCATTGAAATTTCAAATTTTCACCAAATAGATTTTTTTTTAAAATAAACCTAGTAGTTTAGAAACTACATTCAATTTGCTATAGATTCTATTGTTACATATTTTTGAAATAATATAGATAAGTTATTCAAATTTTTACGTCAAGTTGCCTAACTCTAATTTTTCTGATTTTTTTGCCACTTAAGGGCTTTCTTTTTCCATGATAATCCTGCACATACCCATGTATGGTATTGATGTAGAATGCTAGACTAGAGGATAAAGAAAAGCATGGGAATTTTGATCCCTTATGGCTTGGCCCTTAGTAGTAGAAATTCATGGGGAGGATTCTTACTTCCTACAGTCACTTGTAGTTTAATTTCTAGAACTGCCAGTACATGGATAATTCTTGAAACCCTATTTCTCTTGAAATAGGCTTATTTCCATGTACATTGTATAGTTTTATAAATTTTGTACATAGGGTTTGGTGTGTTTGATTTTGGTTGTCTACTTTCCTAGTCCAAGCAAGCTCTTTCCTTTTGGATCCCTCTGTGTTTGGTCTACTCCACCATGAGATATGTTTCTCACCATACCCGCTAGGGGTATGCATCCCTAAGCATGAGTTGTTGTTAGACCCCCAAAAAATCTTGGATATTTTGAGGTCTCTTATCCTCAATATTAGCCTTGTATGTTGATCACACACTGGGTTTTGGGTTTTACTTGAATAAACTTGCCATTCAAAATCCCCTATTGTCTTCAATGTTCTATTTTTATGCTGACTTGTTTGTTCGGTTACTACTAATTTAAGTTTCCTCTTGAGTCATGCTTTTACGTCTCTTCTCAGCCCCCTTGTTTAGAATTGTTCAGTCATTCAGGGTCCCATGATATCTTGAATATTCCCAAAGTTGACCTTTAATCCTTGCATACAAATGAATTACGATTAAGTCATGAATCCCCAAGGGGTAAAGTCTCTTCAACCTAGTTAGGGCCCCTTTATAAGTTAATGATTATGTATTCCCATAGGTTTGAAGATCACCAGATCATGAGATTTAATCCAGATCGTTCCCCACTAGCTCGCCCATTTGAGATAAGTGTAGTTTAATTGCTGTGAGGTTAGCGAAATGATGCCATGTGTATGTGGGCTCGCTTGATATGTCTCATCTCAATGCCTAGAACTTTGAGATCAATGGTGCTAAATGGACAAGAAAAAATGATCACCGACATTCCCTGCTAGCTTGTAGAAGAAAGGTGCATGCTTTTTAAAAATAGTGAGACCCGCGAGATGTTGCAATGTGCACTCTATGGCTGCCAGTGGGTGGGGCCCTCATGTACAAGAACAAATTCTTGTCAATGAGTTGCTATTGGTTGTTGGTCTGAGTTGGATCCATATTCTGAATTCAAATGAATTTGACTCAATCTAAGTCGTTTGAGATGCCCATCTCAGCTATGGATCAATGGTGTGCATTCAAAATTGCAAGTACACTCGTTGCAGTTGTTTTACTTTGTTCTAATGAACATTAATGGTGGAGGTGACTCATAAACTCATTCAATTCCCTTCAAAAAATTTGTATGCGACTGACGCTTACTTATTTGAGATTTCAAGATGTGTCTAAGGTAGTACAAAGAGCTAAGAATAAAATTACAGAAATTATATAGGCCAACATTAGGGTTTGTAACAATTGAAAGCAGTAAGTACCAAAAACACAATTTCATGCCTTTTCAATTTTTTGAACTAGGGTTTACTTTTAATTTTCTTTAAAACAAGCACGTTTCTACATTTTTCTTTCATTGCTTTGAAATTAGGGTTACTCTTGGAATTTAAAAGTCATAGCCCTATAACTTGCCCAAATTTATCTCTTGTCCTAATTCGTAAGTTGTAATTAGGAGTTGAGTAGTTAAAATTTACCCAAAGGAAATTTTGCATATCCAAGCCCATGGCTCCCAAAATTCAAGGTGCTTCTTCCTCTACCTAGTCTACAACCCTGTCGAGGGATGTAATTAATTTTCTACCCCAGTCTACAAATAAGAAATTGGAGGAAAGTGTCCTTTTTTTTGGCCCAATTTTGAAGGAGGGTTTGATAGATAAAGCCTTCTTCATTAAAGATGTTGCAGCATCCTATACGGGATGGTAGTTACTCCAACATTGGTTTGGAAATCAAAACCTCGGGTCTCCTTTTAGTAACCCATGGGATTTGAATATGGGGAGACTGATTGTCCCCAATATTTACATGGATGTGGACCTCCTGAAAGATATTGCATCAAAATATGATCCATTTTCTAGTGAAGTTAGAACATATGATGGGGTGGTTATGGTAAAAATAACCAGTGAAGAAATTGAAAAGGTTTTTGACCTATATGAAAGGAATTCAAGTATGCTTCCTTTGGATATGGATACTATTAGAATAGATTATAATAAGACCAACCTACTCATTAGGTCAAAAATGTAACCCCTACATACTACAGTGGTTGGAACTAGGAAACAACAGAGGAAGGTTAAGAATGATCATAGAGAGCTTGAACCATTTTGAATGACCTACTTTGCTAGTTATTTCAGAGAGACTGTATACTCTTTCTACTAAATTGTAGGTGTCGATCCACCTGACACATTACAAAATTAGTATAGCTATCTAGCTGCACATATGCAACATCCACAGTATAGTGTCATTTACGATTATGCAACTTATCTGGTTGATTGAATCCATGAGGGCATAGTTGAGTTGTAAGAAGGAAAACAATGGGTGAATTTCTAGTGGTACTTATTGTTATTGCATATTTTTCTATATAAAGGATAGAAGGCCTTTGGGAAGGAGATTCCACTAGAAAGGAAAAAGGATGAAATTGATTTTCCAGTTTTGTGTTCAAGGAACCGTATCTTGGATAAGGATGATAAGAAATATAACTTTGCAATGTTTACAAATGCTTTTGCATCCAAGATAAGGAGGGCCTTAGTATTTCAATCACCCAGGATTCCTAGGGAAATCCATGAATTCTTGATACCTATTGAGTTGAGGCTAGATTTGAATTTGAACAATAATTGGGGAGATCTAATTTTGTATCGTGATAAGACAATCTTCAGGATATATGGTAGTAGCTTGGGCCCATATGTTTTTCCTGTAGATGTTCCTTTGAGACTTGGTTTCCTTGAGATCATGAGCTAGTTGAGAGCTGCACAAGAGGCACATTTACTTGAATCAACAAGGAAGCTGTCATTCTTCCCATAGTGGATTGTGTTTGCAGATTACATTGTAACAAAAGGGGAAATAAATGGATTGGAGCATCTATTAACTCTTATGAATTCATGATTGTAAGCCTAAGGTATCATGATCTTGAAGGATTTATCAGTAATCTAAAAGTAGATAAGAAAATGGGTACCTTTGTACATGCTTTTGATTATCCTGAAGATATCATCAGGAATCTTTTCAACTTTGAGGAGCAAGATGAAATCAAAGCTAAGTACTTGGATTATAGAAACATGGTGGAAGCTAAGAAGAAGAATAATCCTCAATATGACCCCTTACCAAATGTACATGGTGAATTCAATAAGGCCACATATGTCATGAACAACTTTGAGAATATTGTTGGTGTTTTCAGAGAGTAGCGGGAGGTTCCTAATAAATGAAAATCAATGGTGGCTAAAGAAAGTGTTGAATGGATGTTAGAGGAGAGACCCAGGTATCAACCACCCAAAAAGTTGAATTATAAAAGGAGGAAGATATCAAGTGAGGAAGGGAGCTCAATAGCCCCTATTGTCTCTAAAGAGCCAAAGGTAGATCCTCCCAAGGATGCAACATTAACTCCTCCTACATAGGTCTATATTCACCTCCTAAAATTCTCTCCCTCCTGAACAACCACCTCAAAAGAAGTAGAGAATTGAAACAAAAAATAGTTGTCAATTACTCTAACATAGAGGAAGAAGATATTTATGTCACCCCTGAGGAAATGCAGATAGGAATGCTTCCTCATGAAGGTGTAGTTGGTTCAACTTCAGGATAGAGTATCTTCAGACTAGGGAAGCTTGACATTTGTGGAATGAATATTGTTGATGATTTGAGGGTAGAGGCTAGCAAATAATTCATGGAGGATGATTCATTCATTGAACTTCTACATTTCATTATTTTTGGTGGAAATTTAAGGTTGCAAATTATGAAGATAAGGTGGCCATTGAAATGTTCTTGAGGTGAATGTAAGAACTATTATGAAAGATGAGTTCAAAAAGATTAATGACCAACAGGGCAGATAACTTGTAAAGAAGAGTGGTGTGTTGCTATTCAAAGATTGAAATATTGTTGATGCAATTTTTTTAGATGTAATTAGGAGGGATGAAAGACCTCTTGTACAAATGGAGGAGGAGCTAGAAATTTCACTTCGAGGTTTAGCTTTCAGTCAAAATTAGGATGTATTAGCTATATGGTCATTGTCTCTAGCATCTAAGAAACCAGCCCTAGAAGATCCATCAGGGCTTAGTGGACAATTGCTTGTAAAAAGAGTTGTTGATACTCTAGATTTGGAGGCTACAGATATGGTTGTTAATGTTTCTTGATCAACTATAGAGGTTCTTACCTTGGAAAGAGATAAAATCATAGTTAATGAACTCTAGAATGATTATGACAACAGCCAATAGAAAGTAGCCACACTAGAAACTGAGTTGGCATTCTATAAATAAAGAGAGGAATTACAGAGAGAATGAGGTCAGCCTAGCTCAAGATACTAACCTTCAATTTATCCATTGACATTTTTGCATCCATCATTTCATAGTCAGGCTCTAGCAGTAGTACCATACAATCGAGGACAAGAATCAATTTTGGAGGAAGAAATAAGTGGACCAAGCTCTAGTTCATCTGACAAAGATCAATTGCTTTTGCAAATGGAGGAATATAAGAAATTGCTAGAGAAAGTTCAAGCTTCAATGTATGAGAACAAATCAAAGGTTGTCTCCACTGCCTTAAAGCACTTGAAGGAGATGATTCGTGATAGACTCATTAGTGTGCATGAAAATTATGCTTTGATGGTGTGTGTGATGAGGTTGTCCTAAAAGGAGAAGATGTTGGCCATACCAACTTTGAATAAATGGGTCCAAAGATTTGAGAGATTAAAGTTAATTTTAGTGGGAGTTGTCCAACATGAAGATAAGCACCCTATTGTACTTCCAGTTTATAATTTTGTGTGTGAGTTGAGCGAACATAAGTTTCAGGGATATGCAACTCCACCATTGCAGAAAATAATAGAGTTGATAACTCAATACAACCACACTGATTTAGCACCTTTACCAGAGATTGAGGTGGCTATTTATGAAGTGAAACCATTGCAGATGTGGAAGAAGGAACTGGATGAGGTTATTGATTCTCAGATTGGTAAAATTTGTAAAGAAGTTAATGTTGATGTCTTTAATAACACCCTAGGGAGATTGACATTTCTTATAAGCTTTCTCGAGGATTTTGATAAGGAATCCAATGTAGTTGTAACAAATTATTCCCCTTACAAGAAAGCCATGGACAAAATTATGGACTTTGACTAGCCATCTGAGGAAGAATATGAAGAATGGGGAAGGTTGTATGTTGGCGGGATTGGCTTGTGAAACATATACTGGGTCATGTATTGTATAGGTCTAGCCTTAGAGATTGCAAAGATAGAATATATGTTTCACAAAGAAGTATCAGCTATTGATGATGTGGGATGTTGATTGAGATGTTGACTTTTTTTACCCAAAATTGATGAAACATAAAGGGTTTTTAAAGGAGATTCTCAGCTTTCCACATATATAAATTATTCTTTACTTTGAATTTAATAAGTAATTATTATTCATTTTCTATTCAAATTACGACTAAAGTCCTGATTGATAGGCTAATTGAAAAACATCTATAGCTTTCAAAGGGTATCACATTTTTTGAATCCAAAACATGTGTCACATTCTATGCTTCACATACTATAGGATTAAAAAAAGAAAAATTGAATTTCGTGAAATTTGAACCAAGTTAAGGTGGTTAGATAGAGGATTTTTTATGATTTTTTAAAGGTTCTAATAAAAAATTCATAATTAATTATTTACTTGGAAAAAAATTACAAAAAAAAATGCATCACATTGGGGCATGAGTCCTCTACTTATATCTAAAATATTATCATTTTATTGTGGTTAGGGTGGTCAGACAAACACCTACTTCTTATTTTTCCACAAAATTTAACTACCATAATTGAAATTTCAAATTTTCACCAAATAGATTTTTTTAAAACAAACCTAGTAGTGTAGAAATTACATTCAATTTGATAAAAATTATATTCTTACATATTTTTGAAATAATATAGATATCTTATTCAATTTTTTATGTCAAGTTGCCTAACTCTGATTTTTTCTGAATTTTTTGCCACTTAAGGGCCTATTTTTTCCATGATGATCCTATAGATACCCTGGATGTGTTCTTTTTAACTTGTTCTTTTGAAAGGAAAAGTTATTCTTCATTGCAAATATAAATATTCTTTGTCTTATGTGTATTCCCCCCATTTTTGATGATTGAAAATATAACTGAATATGGAATATACCTTCTAGCAGTCCAATTCAATAGTGACATGTGTACACTTGGCCTAAGGGTTTTTTTTTGCTCCCTTATTCTATAAAAGGGAATTTAGGGCCATTTGTGTGGGATATTTTGATTAAATTCATGAGCTACCTTGAGAAAATTAGAATACACAGAGTAGATATGTGGAGTCTTTAACTAATGTTTGGAGTCCTTATCTAATGTTTTGAGTCTTGACAGTAAATTTTGTTAAATGTATGGATTTTGAGTATATTTGAATGATAATGGAGATTTTATGAGTCTTTAGTCTCTCCTTCTGGCATTGTATTAGAATTATTAATTAAAATATTAAGAAAGGATCATTTCATTAATTGTCATCATATCATGCTTTGATATGTGATATGGTTTTGGCTCTTGTTCATGGAATGAGTTAAAATGCTTAAATTAGATCATGAATTCATATATAATTTCATGGGATTTAGTAAGATATCTTTAGTATTCAGTTATTGAGTTGTGAATTACTAGGTGATATCACTAGATCATAATTGCTCAGAATTAAACATGCCTTATGTTTCAATTTGCACAGACTCCTAGCCCATAGATAATGGAACTAATCTTTAACCCATTTAACCTTTCTTGGGGTTTTGGTCCTTCGAATTAAGAGCAGTCTTTCAAATTAATCATTGACCTACCTATTATTTGTTGTTTTTTTACATTCTCAGCTTAAGGCACATAATTAACTCAAAGATGTGCCATCTTTGTGATTGATTTCATCTTATTTGTAGTTAATGAGAATCTGTTTGCCTTGATTTACAATGTATGTGTAAATTTGTTGAAATGAGCTATCTATTTGGGATTGTGAGAACACCCTCCCAGAACTGGAAAAACCCAAAGTGCAGGAGATAAAGAAATATACCCTTTATCTCGTTTTTTGGTCACTCGTCTTGCAGGTATTCAAGAATTGAGTTTGGAAAAATCATAGATATTTTCTAAGGCTTTCTTCTTTCGTTAAAAATAACCACGAAGATTAGGGGAAGGCTATATTTGATTGTCATTTTTATCTAAGGTCTCATTTTCTTGTTCCATATTATCTACTCTAGTAGGAGAGCTTGTAATATGTTCATTCATGGTTAAATTTTGTAAAGCAACTTCATCACAAGTGGGAGGGGCATCAAGAGAAGGACCACTATGATTTTCAAATATGTTTTCCCAAATGGTAGGAGAATTAGGAAAGGGAGGAATAAGATTCCCACGACTCTTAATAGGTGTATCTTCTAATACCAACCTATCATCTTTGCATCAAGTAGCGATATTATGAGAATGGCAATTTTCATTTTCATGGTTATGGAGTCTAGGTAACATCCTTCCAACCATCCGAGATACCAACTACCATCCCACCCATCCCAGCAAGAATCCTAGTTTATTAGGTGGTTCACCGTGGATACCGTGCTTTCAACGACGTCTATCTGGAGAAAAGTTCACTTGATTTCTTTAAATCAGCATATGAATCTAGGTAGGCTAGGTTCATTCGATTATGAATCCTATAGCCCTTATTACAGTGGAATCTATCCGCCTTCACCGTAAGGTAATGTTTATATATGTTTATATGACCCCATGTTCTTGTTGTCTAATATCTTTCAAAGGGGAATGAGGAGAGGGACAATCAAGACCCTCAATTCTTGTATCTTTTTTCACCAAGATAAGCTTCATTACTAATAGGAGAGGTATTGGGAAAAGGACAAGTATGATTGTTATAATTGCCTACACCTGTAGCCTCTTGTGTGATGACATTATTACAAATTTGTTAGGTACTAGGAAGCTATACAACATGCTTATCAAAGTTTTTACTTTTCTTTCCTAGATTATGTCCATGAAAAATAGAATCATACAAGCTACTTGATATTCTAGAAACATTGAATGCTTGAAGAGAACACATGCTAACATGAGAAAGTAAATAAAGTGCAATGCAATGACTTAAAGTAAAATGTTGAAATATAATTTTTAGATATGAAACAAGGTAAATTTCTGATTACTTTGTGCAAAAATCTAGAAGATGAAATGTTATAATTGCCAATTTTGAAATTGAGCAATGCATGAAATGATCTAATTTAAGCTAGATCTAATGAAATTCATGTAATACAAACTCAACCAACTGATACAAATAGTTAATGGCAGAAAAAAAAAGTGCAGAAACAAAGTTTTTAGTGCTATAAAAGGTAGTTTAAAGGGTGTAAAGGGACTGATTCACCCAAGGTGGTGAATGAGTCCCAGTAAGTTTTTTTTGACAATTTTCATATTTTTTTTATTGATTTTTATGTATTCTATGTTGTATGATGTAGACCTAAGATGCAAATGCATAATTTTAGAAAATTTTAATGATTTTAGATGCAAAAATGCAACCTATATGCACTTTCACTAATGCAAAATTTTAGAAAGTTCCCTAGATACCAACTGTGTGGCATGCAATGAAGAATTTTTGTTTGGCTACAAAGGCAACATATATTTTATGTATTTTTGAGTGACACTAACATTGGTGTTTGAGATAGAATATGGGGACAACATATTTGGTATACATATAGTTGATATTTTGAAATCTTACATTCTTAGATTATATATATTTACCATTGATCAATTTATTGATCAATAATTTATATTGGTCATGGCACATTGATTTTGATAGTTGTTGATTATTGGATATCATTGTTTTTACTAAGGTAACAATATTGATTATAGTCTTGGATTTCACTTAGCACTTAGTTCCATTGAGACTTAGACTGACACAAGTGTTATAGTGTTGTTTTTGATAAACATGCAAAATAGACAACACATAATGATGAAGGATGGCATAATGATATCTAAGCTTTTGATTTGTAAAGTGATGAAAGACAAGGAACTTTCTCAATATTATTTAATATTAAAGTTAATCATTTAGAAAACTCAAAAGTAGTTGAGATGGTCGAGTTAGGGCATGAATACTTTGGCAGGAAAGTTACGGTTTGGAGATGTTATTGTTTGTAGTCATCATGATTTAAGATAGTTCGGCCTAATGTGATAATGCTTAGGAATGTGACTTTAACAAGTTTGGTTTTAATGTATATAGTTTTTTTTTACCTCTATTATGAAATGTATATGTGTTTTCATGGTTATCATTTATTCAAGGGTATCTCATTTGTTTTTAAGCTTTGTGTTAAGCATAGATAATTTGCAAGGTCGATAAGGGTTATGTCAACAAAGGGATTTTATTTTGGGTGCATCTTTGAATGTACATATCATGTCTTATTTTCCATTGCTACTAGGAGATGGAATCTTCAAATGTTTTTCCAGATTGAAATGTTTTGAAAGCTAAACAATGTTTATTGGGTCACTCAATATGTTGTGAATGTTTTGACCTTGCAGTGTTTATGTGGTGTCTTGCAAGGTGTTTCTAACCTCCCATGATAGGTATTTTGTGGAAATATTTTGGTGATTGTAATCTCTAGTAATAGGTATCATGTTGACAGTTACAATTGTTTGGTCATGAGCAGATTTATAATGACTTCATTTCTCTTGGGTTGAGTTGGATGGTTGATTGAACATCATACTGATATTACATAGTCTTGTAATATGAAATGCAATTTATTATTTTGATTGTGGAGAAAGCATTTGATGAGGAAGTTTGTAATGAGTAGTAAGAAGGAACTTTAAGTGCAAATTGTAATTGTTTATACATTTAGATTCCTGGGTTTTGAATGAAAATGAGATAATCAAGAAATGCTTTGCATTGAAGTGAAGATTATACTCTATTTTTTTGCTTTTTGAATAGTTTTAATGTGAATTTTTTTTCAAGTGAGGTAGTTGTATTTTCCAGTGAGTCATATGTGTAACCAGTGAGTTTCATTTTCCAGTGAGGCATATTTTGTAGCTACTGAGGCTTATATTGTCAGTGAAGTATTTTTTGTTGCTAGTGAGGCATTTTGTAGCCACTGAGGCTTTTAAAGTGAGGCATTTTGATTAAGACAGTTAGGAATTTTATCGAATGGTTTTTCATCCATATGAGGTTTTTCCACTCATGAAAAACAACTACGTTATGGTGTGTTTTCCTTCTTATGACTATCTTTGAGTTTTCTCTTGAGTATTTAACATTCAATTGTTATGATGTTGCATTCAATAAATGAATGTTTGTATCATTGAAATAACATGAGCATAAACTGGTGCAAATTGAATATGTCAAATTGAAGATCTATCTATACTATTTTTGATGAGTGAAATTTGATATATTTGCATACATGATGCTACACTTGTGTAACATAGAAAATGCGGGTCTCTCTTTCCACTTCTAGGGTTTTGGACCTAAAAGGAGAGAGGCTATTTTCAATCTTTCACTCGAGAACAAACCCTTGAGATTTCAATGAAAAAGATATTGAAATATGAAAAAGGGAAGGTTCTATGGAAATGATATCAAATAATGAGGTTTCACCACCAAGTGTAAATTTGGAAAATGCAAGATGTTTGAAAACACATTGTGAAATACAAAAGACCTAGAAAGATGAATAGAAATGCAAGTAAAATAGAATATGAAAGTAAAGTAGAAAGTGTATAGCTGGAAACTTGTAGAGGATAGAATGGAGACTGGAAATGCTATTTATTATAAAACTTTGACCTACTGAGACTCATTCGCCATTCTGGGTGAATCAGTCCCAAATCTAGAAAACTGTACTGAAGCATGTTTCATGCAAATTGGTATCTGAATCAGTAGAAATATCTGAAAATAGGTATAGTGGGACTCATTCACCACTAATGGTGAATTAATCCACTTTAATTGTTTTGAAAACTTGAAAGTGGAATTGAAAGCTCTCAGTCTACTCTTTTTGTTCCTCTAGGTGTCCACATTCGAAACCCTAATTTTTGACACTATAAGTGACTTTTTGTTAATATTTTGACCTTGCTAATAGGGAGATGACTTCAAAAAATTTGCAACCTATTCTTCAATCATCTCCAATGCTTCAAATTACCTAGATATGCAACCACACAAAGAAAGAGAGAAATGTTGAATGTTAGGGAATAGGGATTTTCCTTGGTCAAACCTTGTTTAGGTAATTAAACAAAATGAATAAATAAGATGAAGCATGAACATGAAATAATGAAATTAGAACCTTTCCATGATGATGGATCTTGAATTTTTTTAACAATGGATGAAGAATCTACCATTGAATGCCCTATAATTGGTCTTGAACTGCTTTAACCCTTGAATTCTCTTGTGAACAAAACACTTGGAATGCCTAGAATGCTTGAATGATTGAGTAGGGGTGAAATGAATAGAAAAAACTTATATTTATACATAATTATGCAATAATTCAAAAAAATACAACATCACGAGCTAACCTTAGGTCTTAGAAAATAAAAACCTACCAAAAATTTGAAATAATTTTGATTTTTGTGCCAAAGGGGACTCATTCATCACTAGTAGTGAATGGGTCCCACTTAAGGAATTTTAAGTGGTTTTCATAAATTAGATGTTTTAAATGATGTTTAACAGGAATGTTTTCAAAAAAAAAACTTAAGTAAGGCCTGTAAGTGTAAAATGGGGCCAATTAAAGCATAAGAAGGTCCAAATATTATTGAAAATCCTATAAAAGTGTGAAATTTTGCTACAACACTTTACAATACTTTGAAATAAGGCTTGGTAAATGATAAAAAGAGGTTATTTAGGTGAAATATCTTAATAAGATCCTAGAAAAGTGTGAAGGTGTGTTACAACACTTCACAACACTTTTACAAGGCATCATAAAATTATTATCAATTCACAAGGTCTCAAGACCTTATGTGAATGTGTTGACCACATTACAACAGTAAATCATGGAAAAACTAGGCCAACATCCACAAGAAGGACCCAAATGAGTGTGAAAAATGTCCAAAGGTTAATTTTTCTATGCTATAACTTGATAGTTGAACTGTTTTCATCTTGCATTTTATAAGGTCAAAGTCTCAAAAGATTAATTCAATGTAATTTGAAAATTTTCATACCATTGATTCACACCCCCCCCACTCAGTGGCATCATACTCCAACAAGTGGTATCAGAGCCATACCCTTGCATAAAGTCCAACCAAATTAGTGATTCCTACAAGTGGAGTACTTGTTATGGAAAAAAGTATGAGAAATGGAGGAAAAAGAAATAATCAGCAGAATGTTGAACAAGTACCTCTTAAACCTAGTCAAAAAGATGATCTTGTAGAGAAGAGAATTGATGAAGATGAATATCACCTAATGAGTTATTTTGAACAATAATTTGATGAAAATGAATATGAGGTAGATATGGAAAGTGAAATCATCTATTCCCTTGATGAGATTATGAAACTTAGGATGGAAAATCAAAGGTTAAAGTTGCAACTACAAGAGGAAAAAGAGTCTAAGATCAAAACTCTTTCTACTATTCAAAATGTACAAAATCAGGAAAAAGAACACACTAAAAAAGAAGAGTTGATTGTTAATCTGAAGTTAAATATTGAAGAAAATAAGAGGATAGCGGATATGAAAAGATCTATTTTGGAAGTCAAAACAATGGAATTTCAAAAAATTGAAGGAGAAATAGTTCCTTTAAGGAACAATCTTGAGAATGTTAGGAAGCATTTAGAAAAGAATATAATTTTTGTTGAGAGCACTAACAAGTTAAATGAGATGTGAAGAAAGTAGAAATATCACAAGGATGTCACTAGTTTGGAATATGAGGAAGGACAATGTTCTGGAGTCAGAAAAACTCCAAGAAGGAAACTAGACCTAAACTATCATGCTATTGCTCCTAAGGCTAAAGAAAATAAAAAACCAAAAATGAAGACAAGTAATAGTAGACAGTTCAAAGACACCAATAGGGGAGGAAGAAGTAGAGAAAATAGATTCATAGGTTTTTCACCTACCTAGCAAAATCAATCAATGAGTTACAATTTTCAGTTTCCTAGTTATTGTTATTCATGGAATGTTTATGGGCATATAAAGCAAGGTATTGTAGAATAAATTATGAAAAGAGTCAATATTCCTTCTATAGGAATAGGAATGTAATATGTTATAAATGAAATAACCGTGGTCATGTGGAAAAGTACTATTTGACTAGGTTTGTGAAACAAAAGAGAAGAAATGATTGCTTACATAATAAAAATACAAAGTCACAAGCATTTGGTGACAAAAAGAAACCAGAGAAGAAGGTTTGGAGAAGGGAACAATTGAAAGAAATAAAAGAATATAATCTTTTGCATACTACACAAGTGACATCTACTTGTGCTTAAGGGGAAGCATGAAGTTAGGGGGAGCTAATGTCTTTCTTTCATTCAAACCCCCTTAGATAACAACAAAAAGGTAGTATCTTTGCAATAATTTGGTATTCTAATGGTGATCTAGTTTAATCTATTTTATTGCCTTGAGTATCTTGCATAGTGATTTTGGCCAATATAGCAGTGCTATGGTCATTGTGATATTATTTTTCTCTTGATCAGTTTTTGTTTGATACATTGAGTATCTTTCCTTTGTGAATTCTCAAAGGTCGTACTAGAGTTGGTCAAATGATCTTAAAAGTGAGACTACTTTTCAATTTGTATTATACCTATGAAATGGCTCTCATTGGTTAATAGTGCAAGTGTCATGTTGGATGTAGCAGTCATCCTATGGAAAATGATCTTCACTTTTTGGTTGATAATAGCTACAATGTTGATGATTTTCTAGGTCACAATGTTTTAACAAGGTTTTTGCAGTATCTAATGTGTTGATGATGGCTTCTTCTTGTAGTAGTATATCTTTGAGCTTTGTAAATAATCATAAACAATATGATAGTACTATGAACTATGTCTCTTCATGCTTGAACAATGATAAATATGTTTTTTTTCATTGATAATGGTGACCTTAGTATGATTGTGGCATTACACCTTAATATGGTAACATTTTCTACACAAAATTACTTCTTGGTGTTGTTTCATGTTGTTTTACAATGTTGAAATAGTGATGTAATAGTTGCTTAGTTGATTGGCATTAGTTGATAGTGACTTGCCAAGACATAGAGACAGTAGTCTTATTATTTTGATAGTGTTTTGTGCTTGAAAATATGACTTTTCATGATCCTTGGTGTAGACTAATTGGTTTATCTTTGTTCTTCCATAATTCTTGTTGAGTTTACTGATATTTCATACTTCTTCATATTTCACTTGGCTAAAGCAATGCTATGCTTGCTTTATTCAAGTGATCTTCAACATAATGAAATCCCAATGACAATGAATGGTTTTTGATAAGTGATAGGTGTTGTACTTGATATCTTTGTGATAGTCCACAATGAACTTGTAGTTGAAATTTTTTTGGGTAGCATTTTCTAAAGTCAATATTCTACAAAAGACAACATGACCTATAGATGTCACGAACAAAATTTCATGAAGAGGCATTATGTTAGACAGTCACAATGCAACAATATATCTACAATGATTTCTCTGTTGATGAGTTGTATCAAGAAAAAGTCTTTGTTGATCTTTTACAGTGTTGATATTTTCTTGATACTATTATTAATTTGATATTCATCAGGTGTTCAGGGTGAAAGGTGTTTGTGTGGTTGCAATGCGTACAAGGTATTTCCATGCTTTGACATAACCAAAAGTATGTGTGTATGCAATGAATGTATTTCTACAATTACATATTGGACTATGTCTTGTGAAAAGGTTATAAAAGGTAAAGATACTTTGTTGATGCAAAGTTTTGATATGTATTAAGGGGTAGATATGTAGATATTTATAGAGACTATTGTGCTCATAGTCTTGGTATACATGTAATCATGGTGATAGTGTTTAAAACAATAGTTCATAATTTTATGTTTACACATTATTAGTACTGAGACGTAATGTGGGATACTTTTCTTAATGATGAACAATATTTGTGATAATTTGAAGAATTATTGACATCATTCTTCATTTTCATGGTGTACATTAAGTTATAAGATAGATACAATGCATATTAAGTCACCTCATGACTATAGTGTTTGCAATACTTTATATGAAGATCATTTGTAAGGGGAATAAATGATTTACTTTGTAGGACCTGGTATATGATGTTTAATGTCAATAGTACTTTGCCAATGCTTATGCAAAGTTCATGTTATTGATGCATTGTTTTGAAGCTTGGTAATCTTCAAAGAGCTACTACAAGAATTGATATCTCTCAAGATATTGAGGGTTTGATGTTGAAGAACCTTATGTGTCAAAGATTCTTAAATTATTTCTCACAAAGACACTTGTGAACATGGCTTGTTGCATTTAGTTCACATTGATGTTAATACCCATTAGATATTCATCTCAATTAGTTGGCATGGTGGATTTTTTCATTGCTTTCAAAATATTCCATAGTGTGATATTAATCATGTCAAATGTATGCTTACTTATGTTGATACTGCTCTCATCATGGCTTGAAGGCATTGCAGCAATTTATAAGGTTTGGTCAATTGGTTTCTTGATGCTTGGCTTCTCTATATAGGTTACACTATTGGTGGCTCTTTGTTGTTTTTTAGTTACTTTAGCAAGCATTCACTTGAAAGTTTTCTTGGCAAGTAGTTTCTTCACACTACTTTCATCTTGGCAGAATTTTGGTTAGTATTGGTACATGCATGGCTTGGTTATTTCAGTCCATAATACTTTTCACTTTACAAAAAAATTTTGCATTTGGATGGTCATATATTTTACAATGGTGATTGGAATTCATGAAAGTGGCTTTGTTTGTGATTGTCATTTGGTTTTTATGACAGTGATGATAGTTCAATACAACAAGATGGTATATTTCATGCACAAGTTGATAAGGTGGATGATACGCATGCTTCTTAATATGCTCATTTCTTGACATGCTCATGCTTCATTTGCAATGTTATCTTTTTGAGTGCATAGTTTTAGGGGGAGTTTTCATGCATATTCTACACCTCTGGGTTATAACTTTTAATATGGCATTGACTTGGTTCAGTTTTCATGTCATGGAAGTCCTATATTTCATTGTGTAGTGCTTGTTGTTTTGTGTCACTACATCAAATTGTTGTTCATGAGAAAGTATTTGTTGATTTCCCAACCCTTTGACCTTTGTAATTTTTTTCAAAAGGGGGCAATGAGCTTAGTGATAGGTTTATGGTTTTCATTATAGCATTTGGTTCATGATGTTTAATGCTCAATGCATAGTGTTGGTGATTGTTTGACATGGCATGGATTGGTGCATTGGTGCTCATAAATTAGTGCTCATATAGGTTATATTGGATTGAATTCTTTGGTAGGTGTGACACCAATTCCATAGGGGAAGCTTGTTGATCCCTTTGACATTGGTTTTGGCATTGATTGCAAGGGTTGTTTTTGCAATTACTCTATTGTCATATATTCTTAGGTCTTCTACATTTGATGGCTATCATGGTTCATTTTGGGTTGGTTGCATGATTGATTTGACACATATCTATAGGTGACATACATATTTAGGGATATATGTTTTGCATACATGTTTGGTATACATTGAAGACTTTTGGTTTGGTTACAAAGGAAACATATGTTTTATGTGTTTTTGAGTGAAACTGACATTGGTGTTTGAGATAGCTTACAAGGACAACATACTTGGTATACATACATTTGATGTTTTGATACATTACATTCTTGGATTATATATATTTATCATTGATCAATTTATTGATAAATGATTTATATTGGTTGTCACACATTTATTTTGATAGTTGGTGATTATCATATGGCATTGCTTTTACTAAGGGGGAAATAGTGATTATAGTCATGGATTTCACTTAGCACTTTGTGTGATTTATACTTTCACTAACACAAGCATTATAGTGTTGTTTTTGATACACATGCAAAATAGATAGAACATAATAACAAAGGTTGACATAATCATATTTGGGTTTTTGATTTGTAAAGTGACAAAAGACATAAGGAATTATCTCGACATAATGTAATCTTAAAGTTAATCATTTGCAAAACTCGAAAGCAGTTGACATGGTCAAGTTAGGGAATGAAGACCTTGGCAAGAAAGTTAGGGTTTGGAGATATTATTGTTTATAGTCATCATGATTCAAGATTGTTTAGCCTGATGTGACAATGCTCAAGAATGTGACTTTAACAAGTTTGATTTTAATGTATATAGCTTTTTTCAACATTTATTATGCCATGCATATGTGTTTTCAATGGTTGTCAGTTATTGAAGGGTATCTCAAAATTTTTTAGGCTTTGTGTTAAGCCTAAATTATTTGAAAGGTCGATAGGGTTTATGTCAATAGAAGGATTTTATTTTGGGTGCACCTTTGAATGTATAAATTATGTCTTATTTACCCATATTGCTAGGACACATGGTTTTCAAATGTGTTTGTTGTTTCAAATGTTTCAAAAGATAAATAGGTTTTATTGGGTCATTGAATATGTTTTGAACACTTTGACCTAGCAGTGTTTATTTGGTGTCTTGCAAGGTGTTTCTGACCTCTAGTGATAGGTATTTTTTGGAAATATTTTGGTGATTGTGATCTCTGGTAATAGGTATCTTGTTGATAGTTATAGTTTTTTAGTCATGAGTAAATTTATAATGAATTCATTTCTCTTGAGTTGAGTTGGATGGTTGATTGAATATCATGTTGATATTATGTAATCTTGTAATATAAAATGCAATTTACTCTTTTGATCATGGAGAAAGTATTTGATGAGGAAGTTTTTAATGAGTAGTAAGAAGGCATCTTAAGTATAGATTTTAATTGTTTATACATTCAAATTTTTTAGTCTCAAATGAAAATGAGATAACCAAGAAATGCTTTGTACTGAAGCAGAGATTATACTCTATTTTTTTTTGCTTGTTGAATAATTTTGATGTGAAAATGTTTTGCCAGTGAGGTAGCTGTATTTTCTAGTGAAGCATACATGTAACCAGTGAGGTTCCTTTTCCAGTGAGGCATATTTTGTAGCCAATGAGGATTATTTTTCTAGTGTGACATTTTGTACCCATTCAGGCTTTTCCAGTGAGGCATTTTACCAAGTGGTTTTTCATCCCTATGAAGGCTTTCCACTCATGAAAAACAATTGTGTTATGTTTTGTTTTCCTTCTCCTAATTATCTTTGAGTTTGTTCAATTATTTCACATTTAATTTTTATGATGTTACATTCAATAAATGATTTTTTGTATCATTGAAACAACATGAGCATAAACTAGTGCAAATTGAATAAGTCAAATTGAAGATCTTTGTATACTCTTTGTGATGAGTTAAGTTTGATTGATTTGTATACATGATCCTGCACTTGATAGTTGAACTACTTTGATCCTAAATTTAATCAGGTCAAAGTTTCAAAATATTAATTCAAGCTAATTTGAAATTTGTCATACCACTAATTCACCCCCCTCTCAGTGGTATCGTACTCCAACAAAACAATAGGTTCATCACATTATGTGATTAGATGTTGTAAAGTAGCTTCATCACACATAAGGGAGGTATCAAGAGAAGGAAAATTATGAGTTTCATGGTTAACAATGATTTGAATTTTTTGTTCATAAAGGTCTTCCCAAATGGTAGGGGAATCAGGAAAGGGAGGAATAATATTCTCATGAGTCTCAATAAGGATATCTTCTAACACTAAACTATCTTCTTCATGTCTACAGAAGATATTAGGAGAAGGAAAGGTTTATCTACAATTATATACCCATGTCCTATAATTTCTTCCAAAGTAGGAGAGGTAGGATTTTCATCTCTATCAATTATTAGATCTCTTAATATCAACATATAATGCACACAAATGTGTTTATCATGATCATTGATGATTGTATCCTTATTCAGAAAAGTATTCTCACAAGTAAGGGAGGTGTTGGGAGATGAATGGAGAGTAGGTAAAGTAGTGGCCATGATCTCAGCTTCAGGTGTCATAATATCTTTCCAAGGGGAAGAAAAACAAGTCTTTCATTATTCTCAATGATTATATCTCTTATCACCAAGATACGTTTGTCACTAATAGGAGAGGTATCAGGAGAAGAACAATTATTATTTTCATGATTTTCAATGCTTGCATCCTCTTGTATCAAACCTTTAGTGGATGATATAGGAGAGATGAAGTCATAAAGGGCTTCATCTAACATGCCAAATTCATAGTGACTTAATGGTTTGAATGATATGCGAAGGTTAACCATTTTTTGTTTGTTTCTTTTTATGTTTTTAGTTTTTTTTCTTCATTTTCTAATGAATGTTGAACGTAATGAACTAATGTTGAAAATGAAAGATAAAAGAATAAAATTTTATCCAAAATTGTAATTAATGTAAATTATGCTACTTCTAATGATTTGAATGTAACAGAAAGTAGTAAAACTAAAACAGAAAGGCAATAACAACAAATAGAAGCTTAAAAATAGGAAATTTAACTCTATAAATAGCAATGCAAAATTTGCACTGGGACTGATTCATCAGGTTCACCAAAATGGAACCTTACAAAATGGGGGATAGGTTGATCAAGTGCTATCACACCCACTTTCAAAAATGTTCCACTCAAGGATAACCCTAGAGATCTTACTGCAAAAGAGAAAGAGATCTTGCAATAAGGTTGTCCTAGAGATTGAATATGATCTAATGATGGGTTCACCACCAATTTTAGACTTGGAAATGATAATCACATGCAAGATGAAATGAAAAACCCTAATATGATGTAAACTTGAACTAAATGACCTAAAAATCCATATAAATCAGAACAGAAAGTTGTAAAACTAGAAGTGTACACTTGAAAACTTGTAGAGGCTTGAATGAAGACTATAAATTTTGTTGATCCTTAAATTTTGGCCGACTGGGACTCATTCACCATTCAAGGAAAATCAGTCCTAGTTCTAGATTTCCACACAAGAAAAGTTTTAGGAAAATAGGTATCCAGATCTGCAAAGATATCTTAAGAAAACCTATAGTGGGACTCATTCATCACTTGTGGAAAATGAGTCCAATTTGGATTTCCTAGAAATTCAAAGTCTGAATCTACTCTTCTTAGTCTACTCAATCTATTCCTCCAAGTTCTCAGATCTGAAACTCTGATTTTGGGGTTGTAGACGACCTTTTAGTCAATATTATGACCTTGCAAATGGGGAAAAAACTCCAACAATATTGTAACCTAATCTTCAATGATCTTCAAGTCTTCAAAACACCTAGATCTACAATCATGCAAAGAGAGAAAAAGTGTTGATTGTTAGAGAATAGGGGTTTTCCTTGGTGAAAACCCTTTTAGGTAATAAAAAAAATGATGAAACAATGAAACAAGGACATGAAACATGAAACATGGGATATGAAACATGAAAAATGATACCTTGAATAATTTATTGTAAATGATGTCTTATAAATCTGCAACTCAACATGAAATTGCCATGAAGGATGTAGATCTTGATCTTGACAATATGTGTAGAATAATACTTGACCTTTGATCTTCAATGCTACATCACAAAACTAGCTCAATAACATGTGTGATGCTTTATATGCTTGACATGATGATGTAACTTCAATTTTTGGAACAATTGATGAAGAATTATGCCCTTGAATACCTTAGAATTGATCTTGAAAGCTATCTTGATGGCCTTGTGAAGACTTGGAATGCTTAAGTATTGAATGCTTGACTTGATGACATGAATGTATGATGAAATGATTATTTGATAGATCATTTCTATAGGAAACCTACTCAAATGACTATTAATTTGATCCCTAAGGCCAACATGGAAGAAATTTGATCTAAAAACCCACTTTATTCATTCAGAACCTTGAAAATAGCTCAAATGTGAAAATAGCTCAAATGGGACTCATTCACCAAGATGGGTGAATGAGTCCCACCTTGATGGGACTCATTCACCCAAAGTGGAGAATGGGTCCCACAAAAGCTATTTTGTCAGCTAGGATGCTAGGGAGTGAAGAAATTAAGCTTATATGCTGATATTGTTAGTTTTTAAATTAAAATGTGCCTTGGGATGCACAATATAGGGTCATAGGGGCCTATTAATGATTATATAAGGGTTATAAATGTAGTAAGGCCTAAAATCCAATGCAAAAGTTTAAATAAATACATTTTACAACATTAAATTAAGGAAAAATTGAATATGTTTAGCTTAGAAGGGCCCTAAATCCCATGTGAATGTGTAAAAAACATTACAACACTAGATAAGGTCCACTTAATTTACAAGACCCTTAAATTTAGTGTGAAAGTTTAAATAAACACTTTACAACATTAAATTAAGGTAGAGTTCTAAGGTTAATTTAGCTTAAATGGGCCCTAAACCTAATGTGGATGTGTAGAACACCTCACAACACTAGATGAAGGCCACTAATTATCTTAAAATCAAGCAAGGAAAAAGTAAAAAAAAATGTTGTTCTAGTAGTCTTATTACATTATAATATTTAATTAAAATAAAAAAAAATATGTATGATGTGGGAAGAAAATGTTATCAAAGGGGGTTCACCACAAGGGACCTATTTCTCTAATTTCACTCAAGGAAATGAGATCCAAACAATGATATGGGAAACAACCAAAAAGGTAAGTCAAATCAAGGTATGAATTAGAGAAAATTATCTCTATAAAGGATGGGAGTAAGAGCTAAATAATACTTTGAGAATTTGAAAATAAATATTACAATCATCAAATAACTCCAAAATACAAGCTATAAAAAAAAAAAAAAAGACTATTCAATATTGATAGAAACAACAATCAAAAGGAAAATCTAGAATCCTGGGGAAATGATGTGTACCATTCAGCAAAAATAATTTTTTTAAGCTCATTGAGGACTCAGTCACCCTATGGTGAATGGGACCTAGCTAGGGATCTACAAAAATCCTTTCTGAGTTCTCTTGTGCTCTGTCTACACTCCCAAATTCTCGATTTTCACTATCAGATAGTCATAAATAAATTTTGTAGAAGAGTTTCCATGAAATGACAACTTTTCATACAAATTTGACAACTTTGAAACTTTCCTTACTTTTTCTCTTCAAATGATTTTCCACCTAAAATCTACAATCACACATAAAAGAGAGAAAAATGTTGTTTTTTAGGTGAATGGGGTTTTCCTTGGTCAAACCCCATTTTAGTAATTAAACCTTGAAATAAATAAAAAAGCATGAAAGGAATGATGAAGGAACCACTCTATGTAACAACTCACCAAACCTTTGTTTGAACCTTGGATTGTAAATCTACAACTTGTATGAATTGGCTTCAATTGATGTGGATCTTGATCTTGAAGCTTGATTTGAAACAATGCCTTTAAATGCTTAAATAGATCTCGAACTTTACATCACCATATTAGCTCAAACAACATGCATGATTCAAGAAATATTTGACATGACAATGGAATCTTGATTACTACAATAATCTTCAATAAATTTGTACTTGAATACCTTGAAATGCTCTAGCTTGCTTGAAATTTTCTAGGATGCTTCATAAAATTGCTAGGTGAAACATAGTGAAATGACCTCTTATTTATACATATGTTAATATTAATTCCCAAAATTCTAATATCAAAAGCTAACATGTGAATATGAATTTGAAATCATTGAAAACATACCAAAAAAATAATTTGAATTTAGGTCCTAGGCCTAAGTGAGGACCCATTAGCCCTATGGAGAATGAGTCTTAGGTCACTTACCTAGGACACACATTGCTCAATGTTAAACATTATGTTATGGCATTTATGAAATTCAGGTTTAATCCCTTAGATATTGCAATTAATTAGCCTTGGATTTAAATTAAAGGTGTCAAGTAAGGCAAAATAACCTCAAATAATGAATAAAGCCCTAGGTTAGTGTGAAAGTGTACAAACATGCACCTTACAACACCAAAAATAAGGCATAATTAATTCCGTTTTAATTAAAAGGCCCTAAACTTAATGTGAATATGTAAAATACACATTACAACACTAAATTAAGGCACCATTTATCTCATTTTATTATTATTTATTCATTCCCAAATTAAGTGTCAAAAGGGATACTTTTTCCTACAATACATTTATATATCATTTTAGTATAAACTTTATGAATATTCATACCATTATACCAAATTGGTTATTTATAAGTTTCTTCACTTTTGGATACATTCTTTGGGCATATAGTGTATTCTGCATGGCTCTCTAAGAGTAGAATAAGTCCTCTAGTTGGAAGGAGGAAGATCAAATTCATAGTTGAAAGAGGCCCATGATTTTAATTAGCCTTCACATAGGATTTCCCTAACACACTTCATCCCTTTATAGGACCAAATCTTAGTAGAGAATCTGTGAAGTAATGTTAAGGGTTTTCTTTTATTGTCTAAGATCCACCATATAGATCTATAAGCATGAAGTTTATTGTTTCCAACCAATATACCTCTATTAATAACATTATTTTTCACTAAATCTCAAGCCTTCCAAATGCTCTTAAAAACAATGGATCTAGTACGAACAATTGGGAAATTAATAATTAGTAAGTCACAAAATGGAAGATTTTTCCAAGACCTAGATTTTTTGGGGACAACAAGTTATAAATTTTTCCTTACCAGTAATTTCCATGACTCCTACCCATCCAAAGCTTTAAGGATCCCCTTCACAGGAAGAGCTATTTGGTGTAGCCTTAAATATTTCAGACCAAATTTCCCAAAAGTTTTATCTAGACATCACCATTCCCACTTGATAGAGTGTGTCTTCCTCTTTCCTTTTCTATTAGACCATAAAAAATCCCTGTCTTTTTTTTAATCTCATTAACTTGATAACTATTGAAAATCCAAAAAGAAAAATAATACAAAGTGTATGAGAACAATTTTTTTGGAAAACCTAGATTCCTCCTACCAAGGATAAGAACTATTTACTCCAATTTTCTAGTTTATTCTCAATCTTACCTTTGATCTAGAGCCATATATCTTTGAGACAAGGATTGAGTGCAAAAGGAATCCCTCTATATCTAACCTTCTTAAAGGGTCCTCTCCACCAAAATTAATATTTTGCAAACCAATTTAATGGGGAGTCATTCCATCCAAGCATCATGTATTTTCCCTTACATAATTTTTCTTTAGAGACAATATAGAATAAATCAAATTTTTGCATGAGAGAACTCATGTTCTCATTAGTAGTTCCAAAAATAAGGCGATGTCATATGCAAAATTGATATTTAGTGATGCAGGAGCATCCAGTGGTGTAAGGGCAATCTTGCATCACCCAAAAATAGTTAAATTTCAAGTTTCTTGGTTTTTTAGATGTTTTTACATTTTTGGATACCCTTTTCGTCATAATGAAATTCCCAATTTACGGTTTTTATTTTCTATTCTTGGGTTGTAAGATATTGCAGCTTTAGTTTCCAAGATTTGCACCTGAAAATCTTCCGAGTTAGATTTGAGGCACTTAGAGTTCCCTGATCGGCCCTGAAACTTGCTGAAATTGGCATAGAAAATTTCAAGCGCGTTATTGACTTCGAGACCTTTCCAACAGTTCAAACAGTACACAAATCAGAGTTCCGGATCAAAAGTTATGGCCCCGAGAAGTTGCTGCACTTTCTAGAAGATACAATTGCAAATGTTCTTTTGAAATTTGAACTTCAAGTTGTAATTTCTCAGTGCCAAACCACCTAAACTCAAATTTGAATGTTGTTTTGGCTCCAAACTAAAGAGGAGCTCTATTTATGGGCAGGTTTCTAATTTTTGGGTAACATTTTAGGGACAACCTCGCATATTGCGAAAGGGTGATTTTGTAGCTTTCTGTAACTTGCATGTGTTGTAGAACTTGGGGATTTGAGATCCTGTGCATGTAAGAAGCTCCATTTTCTGAATAATAAAATTATTCTCTTATTTGTGGGTTATTTTCCAAGTCTCAGGCTGCACCCTCATCAAGTGGTATCAGAGCCAGGTTTTCTTGAGCGTGTGGACAGATTGTCGATCGTGAGGTAGTTTGGACCAGGACCGTGGTTGTGGGTCAAGGTCAAGAAATATGCCTCTAAGAGTGATACCTAGTAGGCATAGTGGTGCCAAAGGTGGTCGAGGCGGTAGAAATACTGGTGGAAGAGATGCACTGGCAGCCCTCCAAAGACAGATTGATGCGTTATAAGAGTAGTTGACAAGAGGGTTAAACCTGAGGGAGGAAAATGAGGATGAAGGAGAGGAAGAAGGTTCAAATGTAGAAGAGGAAGAAGAAGCAATTGATCGAGACCAAATGTGGCTAATAAGGGCCATTTCAAAGATCAAGAAAAGACCTAGAGTAGAAGTCCCCAGTTATTCTGAAAGTCTAAACTCGAAAGAGTTGATCGACTAAATCAATGAGCTAGAAGAATATTTTGAGTATGACGAAATAGAGGACCTAGATTGAGTTAAGTTTGCAAAAATGAAGCTAAAGGGCCATGCCAATATTTGGTGGAAAGAAGTCCAGTTGGAAAGAAATCGAAGAGGAAAAGGAAATATCACCAGATGGGATCGCATGGTAGAGAAACTGAAGAAGCAGTTCATACCAGTGGACTACGAGTTAGATCTGTTGAAGAAAGTTGAAGGGTTGAAGCAAGGAAATAGATCTGTGAAGAAGATTTTCACAAGATAATCATCAGAATGGGCCACACAGAGGCCAATAAGGAGAAGGTAGTCCTATATCTTAATGGGTTATGACCAAACATTCAGGAGGAGTTAAGCCTAGTCAAATGACCACCATTGAGGATGTGTATCAGTTTGCTCTGAAGGTGGAAGAGAAGCTGAACAAAAGATTTGATGGCAAGCAAAAGGGACGAGGAGGTCAAAGTGGAAGGGGCAATGGAAGACCTTTAGGAAGCTGAAATGATGATGAAAAGAAAAGTGAAGATGTGGGTACCAACCGAAGCCAAAGGAATAACAACTTCTACCACCCTCGTGATCAAAACAATGGTGATCAAAGAGGTAGAGGATGAGGGAGATATGGACAAGGATCTGGAAGAGGTGGTTTCAAAGGAACATGTTTCCAGTGTGGTGAAGAAGGGCATCGAGCCTATGAATGTCCACAACACCAAGGAAGGGTAGACAAAATGCCGAAGGTCATGGAAGGGTTGTGCATGCAGATCAGGAGGCCCAATCTGAACATTCAGATGATGCTAAAAGGGGAGAAGCCCTAGTGATTAGGAGAGCCTTGGTGACTGAGGAAAAGGAACCAAAACAGAGGAAGAATCTGTTTCACACAAGGTGCAAGTGTGAAGGAAAATGTTGTGATGTCATTATTGATAGTGGGAGCACCGATAATCTGGTGTCAAAAGAGATGGTCACAAAGTTGAAGCTGAAGAGGGAAAGGCACCCGCATCCATATCGGATTGCCTGGTTGCAGAAAGACCACAAAGTTTTGGTCAATGAGCAGTGCCTAGTAAAGTTAAAGATTAGGAGCTACCATGATGAGGTACTCCATGATATCATCCTCATGGATGCATGTCACATGTTGTTGGGGAGGTCATCGTAGTTCGATAGGCAAGCTATACATGATGGCCATGCAAACACTTATTCCTTGAAAAATGATGGGGTTCGTCACAAGTTGAAACCCCTGAAGGAGACCGAAGAAAAGGTATGTAGTAGTGCTAGAATTTGTTATGTAGATTTAAGAAAAAATTTAGAAGGTATGAAGCATGAGCATGTGTGTTATGCATTGATTCCTAGAGTGAGTAAGGAGGATAGTGAGAAGGTTCCAGAAGAAGTTTCTGGGATGTTGGATGAGTTTCAGGATATTGTTTCTGATAATGTACCTAAGGGTTTACCACCAATAAGGAAGATCAGTCATCAAATTGACTTGATTCCTGGAGCCAGTTTTCCTAATAAGGAAGCTCATAGAATGACTCCAACAGAAAATGAGGAGTTGAACAGACTAGTTCAAGAGTTGTTGAGAAAGGGTTTGATATGGGAGAGTTTGAGTCCATGTGCAGTACTTGCAGTACTAGCACCAAAAAAGGATGGGGAGTGGAGGATGTGTATAGATTCCCAAGCCATAAACAAGATAAAAATCAAGTATAGATTTCCCCTGCCCAGGATGGATGACCTGATGGACTATTTGAATGGAGCTCAGTACTTCACAAAGATTGATCTGAAGAGTGGATATCACCAGATCCGGATTCAAGAGGGAGATGAATGGAAGACTACCTTCAAGACCAAAGAGGGCCTGTACGAGTGGTTAGTCATGCCTTTTGGGCTAACCAATGCACCGAGCACATTCATGTGACTCATGAATGAGGTACTAAAAGAATTTCTGGTAAGTTTTCTTATTGTGTATTTAGATGATATTTTTATTTTTAGTAAGACATTGGATGAGCATCTTATGCATATTCGAAGAGCCTTTGAGAAGTTAAGAGAAGAGAAATTGTTGATAAATTTGAAGAAGTGCAATTTTGTTAAGAGGGAGTTAGTGTACTTGGGGTTTGTTGTCTCAGCACAAGGTCTCAAGATGAACCTAGAGAAGTTGAAGGCTATTCTGGAATGGCCTACCCCAAGAACTGCTACCGAGGTGAGATCTTTCCATGGTTTGGCTAGTTTTTATAGAAACTTCATTAGAAACTTCAGTAGTTTTTGTGGACCCCTGACTGAAACAATGAGAGGGGATAGAAAAGAATTCAAGTGAAGCACTGGAGTGACAAAGAGTTTTGAACTATTGAAGCAGACGGTAATAGAGCAACCTATTCTAGCCCTCCCAGATTTCAACAAGGTGTTTCAGGTGGATTGTGATGCCAGTGGTTATGCCATTGGAGCAGTGTTGAGCCAAGAAGGTAAGCCCATTGCCTATTTCAGTGAAAAGTTAAATGATGCCAAGAGAAAGTATTATGTATATGATCAGGAATTTTATGCAATAGTTCAAGCATTAAAGAAATGGAGACATTATTTGTTGCCGAAGGAATTTGTTCTATATACTGATCATCAGGCCTTGCAAGTACCTAAATAGTCAGGGAAAATTAAATCAGAGGCATATGAAATGGGTAGAGTTTTTGCAGAGTTATACCTTTGTTTTGAAACATAGGAGTGGGAAGTCAAATAGGGTTGAAGATTCCTTAAGTAGGAGGCATACATTGATGACAAAGATGCAGATTGAAGTGGTTGGGTTAAATGAACTTAAGACACTATACGTAGAAGATCCTGATCTCGTAGAGGCTTGGAAAGCTTGCAAGGAACCTATTATAGTGGACAAGACAAGGTGGTTGGATTTCATAATCCAGGATGGCATGTTATTTAAGGGAAGTCAATTATGTATCCTGAGGAGTTCCATGAGGGAGTACCTGATAAAGGAGAAGCATAGTGGAGGAATGGCAGGACATTTTGGTTGGGATAAGAACATTGCCATTATGAGTGAGCATTATTATTAGCCTTAGTTGTCATAGGATGTGAAGAAGTTTGTACAAAGCTACAGGGTATGTCAGATGGCTAAAGGAGTGAGCCAGAATACAGGCTTATATTAGCCCTTACCTGTACCAGAGAGGCCATGGGAGGATATAAGTATGAACTTTGTTCTTGGTTTGCCAGGGACACAAGGGAATGATTCAGTCTTTGTGGTGGTTGATAGGCTTTTGAAGATGGCACATTTCATTCCATGTCAGAAGACCCATGATGTAGTCCACATTGCTAACTTGTTCTTCAAAGGTGGTGAGGCTACATGGTCTGCCAAAGAGTATTGTGTCAGATCGTTACACCAAATTTGTGGGGTGCTTTTGGAGGACCTTGTGGAAGAAGCTGAAGACAGAGTTGAAGTTTATTTATGCACACCATCCACAAACAGATGGGCAGAAAGAGGTTGTTAACAAGAGTCTGGGTAACCTTCTAAGATGTTTGGTAGGAGATAAACCCAAGGGATGGGACTTAATCTTACCCCAAGAAGAATTTTCTTACAACAATTCTGTCAACAGAAGCACTGGTAGATCACTGTTCCAGATTGTGTATGGAGGTAGCCCCAGAATAGCTCCAGAATTGAGGAAGATGGACCAAGAGAAGAAAATAAGTGTTGAAGCCAAATATTTTTTAGAGAACATCAAGAATATACATGAGAAGGTACGAGAACACATTAATAAGATGAATATGCAATATAAGGCTAAGGAAGATTAGAAAAGGGGGAATAAGGAGTTTCAGACTGGTGATGAAGTAATGGTCCACTTGAGGAAAAAAAGGTTTCCCGTGGGAACCTATAACAAATTGAAGATGAAGAAATTTGGTCCCTACAAGATTTTGAAGAAGCATGATTCAGGAAATGCATATGAGGTAGAGTTGCCTGATGGAATCAACATTTCCCCTATGTTCAACATTTCAGATTTGATAGAGTATCATGAAGGTGGAACAGAGGAAGCACCAGCAATAGGGTAGTATGGCATTCCATCATTGACTTCAGAAAGGGAGGAGATTGAAGCAATCTTGGATAGTCGTGTGGGAAGGAGTACCAGAAATAAGCAGTATGAAGAATATATGGTGAAATGGAGAGGAAGTTCTATCAAAGATTCATCCTGGCTATCTAAGGTAGCAGTTGACCAGTTGGGTTTTCCTCAACCATCTGAGATGTGATGGGTCACTTCTCAAATTACCCTGGGTGTCTGATGCAGGTGCATCCAGTGGTGTAAGGGCAATCTTGCATCACCCAAAAATAGTTAAATTTCAAGTTTATCAGTTTTTAGATGTTTTTACATTTTTGGATACCCTTTTCATCATAATGAAATTCCCAATTTATAGTTTTAATTTTCTATTCTTGGGTTGAAAGATATTGTAGCTTTAGTTTCCCAGATTTGCACCTGAAAATCTTCCAAGTTAGATTTGAGGCACTTAGAGTTCCCAAATCAATAGTTATGGCCCCGGGAAGTTGGCGCACTTTATAGAAGATACAATTGCAAATGTTCTTTTGAAATTTGAACTTCAAGTTGTAACTTTTTGGCACCAAACCACCTAAACTCAAATTTGAATGTTGTTTTCTCCAAACTAAAGAGGAGCTCTATTTATGGGCGGGTTTCTAATTTTTGGGTAACTTTTTGGGGACAAGCTCGCATATTGTGAAAGGGTGATTGTGTAGCTTTCTGTAACTTGCATGTGTTGTAGAACTTGGGGATTTGAGATCCTCTGCATGTAAGAAGCTCCATTTTCTTAATAATAAAATTATTCTCTTGTTTGTGGGTTATTTTCTAAGTCTCGGGCTGCACCCTCATCATTTAGCAGGACTTCCTAATGAGGGAGAGAGATATCTTTGATCATGGGGGTAAAAGTTGATTCCCTCAAAAAGTAAAATATTACATTTGAGGAAATAAAAAATGTGTAGGTGCTAAGTGGCATAATTATCTTTAAATAGACATTTTCAAGGTAAATTTTTCTAATAAGAAACCATTAACATAAATCTTGACAACAATATATTTCAATAGGGTTTTAACCATATGGAAAAAATATTCAAGGAAACAAAAGGTTTCAAGAGTCATGAGTATGAATGACCACTCCACCTTGTCATATGGTTTTTCAAATTCAAGAAAAAACCTAGTATATTTTTTGTTTGATTGTTTGGCCCACTCTATAGCCTCCAGAATTGTTAGGAGGTTTTCCAAGATATATCTAATTTTAATGAATCTAGTTTCATTATTGCTAATAATGGTAGGGAGGATGTCTACTAACATTAGAGCAATAAACTTGGCAGGGATCTTGTATGAGACATTTAGTAAAGTAATAGGACATCAGTTGTTCATGAGTAATTTATCTCCATCCTTAGGGATTATTTTTATCACTCTCTTATTGATATTAATTCCTAGGGATCCCCTACTAATAGCCTCTTTACATATTTTTAAAAGGTCTTCACAAACCCAATCACTATTTTTCTTATAAAATTCCATTGGTAAACCATTAGCCCTAGGAGACTTATCATTGTTTTAAATATTGATTACATTTTTAATCTCCTCAATTGTAATCTCTTTATTTATTTATTTTGCATTCTCCTTGGATAATTTCCTAAGAATGATATTTTTGTAGAATTATCTTGCATTAAATGTTTATTTGGATTATTTCCTAAATAGAGGTGAAAAGCTTCTTATAGAAGAAAAATAATTGCTCTCTAATCTCCTCATGATCATATATAAGCTTATCATCAACCAAAAATTTGTCATTTTTCTCCCCATTTTGTAGCCAATTCATTTTAGCTCTTACTCTAAGACCTTAAAAATTATTAGTTTGGAATTTTATTAGCTCGCTTTTGGTCATTATTAATTCTTCATTTAACACCATATTGGAAGGTTCATTCTAAATTTGTGATTCATTAATTAGAAGCTTCTCGTTAAGACTATTCTTAAGTTTTCTTCCATCCATAGCTCATTTTTTCCAATGATTTTATCTAGATTACTTTTCATTTAATAGTTTTGTGCTCCCATCTTTGAATTATTTTTAGGTCTCTTAACTTCCATTTGTTGATCTCCCTAAGAGTAAGAATAGCATCATTGCAATCCTCATCCTTTAAGAGATTGGTGTTGTGAATAAAATTGTTTGCATCCTTATGCTCTTTTTTTCCAAAACTATTAATAAGAATGTTCAATTTAATAGAATGGTGGTCACATAAAGGCTAAGGGTGCACACATACTATACATCCATAATAAAAAAATTCAAAGAAAAAATTATCCCTATTGGCATAAAACATATCAAGCCTACAATAGACTATTTTATTTCCTTTTCTTAGAATTACACCAAGTGAGCCTAATATAATTTTTTCCTTTCTTCTTCCCCTCCAAAGGGTCAAAGAGGTTAATATTAGACTTAATTATAGACCAACAATTATGTTCATTTCATTTCTACTCCAACCCTAACCCCCCAACTTTATTCTCATGGTGTTCCACCATGCTAAAATCCCCCTAATAATTCAAGGGATGTCTTTGAGATTGTAAAGCCATTTCCAAATTTTAGTTTTGTCTTTGTCTTCATTATGGGAATAAATTGAACATAATCCAAATTTGGCATCATCTTTCTCAATGATTACCTACACAACTCTATTATAAGGATAACAACTAGATTTAGTCACATATTGCACCCATCTATTAGAAAGAAGAATAATAGAAGCCCCCCTTTCATGGTTAGCAAAGAACTTAGATGAGTCTTTGCAAATGAAATTAAGATGTGTTTCAATTGTAAATGTATTAGGTTTCAATTACTATATCAAGAAAAAATCTATAGCTTTCAAATAGTATCAAATTGTTTGAATCTAAAACATGTGTCACATTCTATGCTTCGCATACTATAGGATTAAAAAAAAAAGAATTTCATGAAGTTTTGACTAAGTTAAGGTGGTCAGACATACAAGTTTTTATAAATATTTTTTAAAAGTTGTAATAAAAAATTCATAATTAATTATTTACTTGGAAAAAAATTACAAAAAAAATATGCATCTCATTGGGACATGAGTCCTCTATTTATATCTAAAATCCTATAAAAAAATATTATCATTTTATTGTGGTTTGGGTGGTCATACAAACACCTACTTCTTATTTTTTTCGTGAAATTTAAGTACTACTGTATTGAAATTTCAAATTTTCATCAAATAGATTTAAAAATAAAAAATAAACCTAATAGTTTAGAAACTACATTCAACTTGCTATAGATTCTTTTGTTACATATTTTTGAAATAATATAGATAACTTATTCAAATTTTTATGTCAAGTTGCCTAACTCTGATTTTTCTTAATTTTTCGCCACTTAAGGGCATGTTTTTTCCATGATTATCTTGCACATACCACTGAATAATAATAATTTATTAAATTTAAAGTAAAGCATAATTTATATCAGTGGAAAACTGAGAATATCCTTTAAAAACCCTTTTCTTTTCATCAATTTTGGGGAAAAAAAAGTCATTAGCCACATACCCTACACATACCCATCATATCACCACTTGTTTTCCTATCATGATCCTACACATACACCTAACTATTGACTTATTTAAAGGTAAGTCCGTGAATATAGGAAAAAATATCCATTTTTACATGAAATTGCATTTTGAAAAATGACATGTAAAAATGTCAAGGCCTATTTACATAAAACATAGAAAAATACTAAGAAATAAACTAAGTGAAAATCAAGGCATGTTTAATTTTCTTCACCATCATTCTCCAATAAGTCTTATTAAAATTCTTTAGGATTGCTTGAAATTATTTATCATTGTGACATGTGGTATGTTTGGAGATAGTAAGAACTCATGTGACTAAGCCCTTGATAGTGTTTTACACTTTCCTTTTCCTAATAACTTTCAAATTATCTATTAAGAGATCATTTTTTCCATTGAATCTATTAAGAGGTCTTTGTCTTCAAATTCCTTCTAGAACATGGATGTATATTCCTAAAAAACTGAATTGGTCAAAAGAACTTTCTAGTTATATTTCATGACTTTCTTACTTGGAGATGGATCAAAAATTTGTTGAACAACAAGAAATCAATCAAAATCAATCAAGAATCTGGACAAAAAAGATCAGGTTGGCATGGAAAAGTAGTTGCAAAAATTTCATATTTTTAGTGTTAGAGAAAAAATAAGTTTTCATGCACTAATTGGAAAATTCTCAGTGACTACATATGCTTTGGCAATTCATATGTAAAGGTGGAGAAAAAATGAGCTCTTACATGAAAATATTCAAAGGCACTAAAAAACTGAGCTATTGTGTGAGAATATGGAAAGGGATTGAAAAAATAAGATTTTACATGAAAATATGCAAAGGCAGTGAAAAAATAAGCTTTTACATGAAAATATGCAAAGGCACTAAAAAACTAAGCTTTTACATGAAAATATGCAAAAGTGCTAAAAAAACTATGCTTTTACATGAAAATATGTAAAGGCGGTGAAAAACTAAGCTTTTACATAAAAATATGCAAAGGTGCTAAAACATAGAGCTCTTACATGTGAATATGCAAAGGCACTAAAAAATAGAGCTATTGCATGAAAATATGCAAAGGCACTAAAAAATAGAGCTATTGCATGAAAATATGCAAAGGCACTAAAAACAAAGCTCTTACATGTGACTTGTGGTTTGAGATGTAGTGTCTCAAAAAATCCCTGACACTGCATGTGCAAGAAAATGACTAAGGAATGGAAAAAATATAGAGGCTCAAAAATTCCTTGACATGACATGTGCAAAAAAATGGCTAAGGAACAAGATAGTATGCAAGGGTATTGAATTTTTGAGCTCTTGCATGTGCTAACAAATTTCTAACTCCCAAAACTTGAATTTTCACATTTTGCACCAAAAGGTGAATTTTGACAAAACAAAAAGGGGAAGACACACGAGGAGTGATGAACACCTCATTTTACATGATAGGGGAATGACTTTCTGAGGCTAGGGGACCATACTTGAGGACTGATGAACACCTCATTTTGAGGAATAACTTTTTGAGGCTAGGGGACCACACACAAGGACTAATGAACACCTCATTTTACATGCTTAGAGTTTGTGAGCAATTAAATAAATATGTTTCGTAGGGGTTATGAAATGAATTGAATGTAGCTAAATTAAAGGATAACAACTGGCTCTAGTTGGGGAGCTTCTTTTGATCATCATGTAGCATAAAAAAATTTACACCCTTTCCTTACTTTCTTTGGGAATAATTAATGATAAATTGGACTTAATATCACCTTGATCTAGTGTTGTGATACATTTTACACATCCACAATTGGTCTTGGGACATTTTAAAGATAAATAAACATAAATTTTCCTTAATTTAGTGTTGTAAAGTATATTTATTCACACCTTCAAATTAAATTTAGGAGGATTGTAAATTAAGTGGACCTAATCTAGCGTTGTAAGGTTTTGTACACATTCACATTAGATTTACGGCCCTTTTAAGCTAAATTGACTTGATTTTGTCTTAATTTAGTGTTGTAAAATGTATTTATTTACATTTTCACATTGAATTTTGGGCTCTCTTACATTTATTACATTAATATCATCATTAATAGGCCCCTAAGACCCTATATTATGCATCTTGAGGCATATTTTAACCAAAATTTGAGCATAGACCTCATAAGCTTAATTTCTTCACTCTCCAATATTCTCTCTCTTCAAATAGGCCCTATGGAACCCATACACCATCTTGGGAAAATGAGTCCCTTCCAAGTGGAACCCATCCACCACTAGTGGTGTATGAGTTCCATTTGGCCTATTTTTAAGGATTTAAGAGAGAAAATAGGGTTTTAAATTCAAATTTCTTCTATGTCAGCCTTTGGGATCTAATAAACCATCATTTGGATGGATTTTCTATATAAAAAAACTTTCAAATAATTATTTCACCTAACCAAGACTAAGCATTCATGTTATCAAGTCAAGCATTCCAAGACTTCACAAGATTGTTAGGAGACTTTGTAAGATCATTTCTAAGGCATTCAAGAAAACTTTTCTTCATCAATTGTTGCAGAAATTAAATATCCATCATCATATCAATCATATTAAGAATAAAGCATGTTATTGACTTAGTGTTGTGATGTAGCATTGAAGATCCAAGATCAGGGATTGTTCTACACCTATTTTCAAGATCAAGATCTACATCCTTCGTGGCCATTTCATGTTGAGTTACAAATATACAATACATCATTTATAAGGCATCATTCAATGTATCATTGTGCATGATTCATGTTTCTTGTCTTCATTTCAGTATCTCATCATTTGGTTTAATTACCTACAAGGGGTTTGACCAAGGAAAACCACTATTCACTAACAATCAACAAGTTTTTCTCCTCTTTACATGTGTGATTGTAGATCTAGGTTTCTTGGAGCATGAAGGACCTTTGAAGATTGGGTTGGAAGGTTGAGAGAAGTTTTCAAGCCATCACAAGGTTGTCATCTTCACTAAAAGGTTACATATAACCTTGAAATTAGGGTTTTGGATCTAAAAATCAAGTGGAATAGAAAGAGCGGATATTGAAGAAAAGATTCAATCAACGAAGTTCCAGAAAAACTTAACTAGACTCATACACCAATCTTGGCATATGAGTCCCATTTTAGGTCATTTTTGAGATTTTTACAGTTTCAATTAGCCTTTTTCCAGAAACCCATTCTTGCACAAAAACCCAGATCTGGGATTGATACACCTAGAATGGTGTATGATTTTTAGTAGGCTTATACTTTAGGTTATTTAGAATTTAAGGCCTCCATTCAAGATCTCTTAGGTTTCCAAGTGTTCCTCTATACTTTTCCAATTTTTTGTTCTGATTTATTTGCATTTATTGTTCATTTAGTGAGGCTTTATGCATCATTGAATTGAATCATTAGATCTTGCATTTTATACATTTTTCCAAGCCCTATCTCGGTGGTGAACCCATCATTAATTCATAATCAGAACCTAGGACACCCTATTGTCAGATCTCTTTCCCCTCTCTTTATTTGATTGGGATCTCTAGGGTTATCTTTCAATGAAATAATTGGAAAGTGGGTCTTGCTATATGCTCTAAACCATACATAAGCATCTCACCATTTTTTGTTGTTTCATTTTGGTGAACCTATATTTAGAAAAAAAAAAATTGGTTTGCATAGTATCATCATCCTAGATCTTGCTTGCATTAACACTGCATTAGGGTTTGCATTAGTTAATTGGCATTCTAGTGTTTCTAAATCTTGTGTTAGTGAAACTGCATATAGGTTGTTTTTTTGCATCTTGTATCAATGAGAATCATATAAAATATACATATTCACTTAGGTTACAACTCATTGAAACTAAAAATCATAGAAAACACTCAAAATCTCCTAAAAATTGTGAAAAAAACCCTAAGTGGGACTCATACGCCCCTCTGGGCTGATTAGTCCCAGTCTAGATATTAAACTACCTTTTACAACATTTAAAACCTCATTTTTGTGCTTCCTAAGCTGGCTAGTAACTTATACTATAAGTCTAGAAAGTTTCAATAACTTCTATTTTATGCATCTAGGTCAAAAACATCAATTTAGGGTAGTCATTTTTGAAATCATTTCAATAGAAAACATCATAGGATTTGAAAATGTTCACATTTCTGAAACTTTGCATAATATGGATAAAAGTACTTTTCAATTTTGCATACATAATGTTCACATTCGTAAAGCTTTGCATAATTTTGATAAAAGTTCTTTTCATTTTTGGATATACATTGTTTTCATTCTTAAAGCTTTTCATACATTGGATAAAAGTACTTTTCATCTTTAGATATACATTGTTTGCATTCTTGAAACATTGCATGAGATGGTTAGAAGTACTTTTCATTCTAGGTCAAACAATGTTAGTGTCTTAAATATCTAGGTATGCTAAGAAAAAGTTCATATCCCCTCCTTATGAGAGTGTTTTAGTAAAAGAGAATATACAACCTTGGAAAATCCTAATGATCATATTCATCCTTCTCCTAATATCTCTCCTATTCAAGAATAAGATGTTTTTGTGTTAGAAGAACCAATCAATGAGAGTTTTGAGAATCCTAGTTGTTTCTCTCCTTCTACCTATCTTATTAGGAAAGACGTTGATGAACAAGATGACACAACAATAGGTAATCATGACGATCACATAACAGAATAAGAGACCATTGAAACTTCAACTAGTCTACATTCATCTCCCAACATCTTCCCCTATTGTGATAATTTTTTAAAGCATGAAAGTGTAATTGAGGAAGATATGTTCGTGTTGGATGATCAAAACTTTAAGATCCATGAAAACTCTCTTTATGTTTCTTTCCCTGCCTATCCTATTTTAGAATAAATTATGGGTAAAAGGAATGAAAGTATCGACAATTGTGACAATCACATTTTTTCTTCTCATAGTATCTCTCCTAGTTGTGAAGATGATACTTTGATGTTAGAAAATACAATTGATGAAAGTCATGAGAATCTTAGTTTCCCCCATTAACAGGTATGTGCAGGATTATCATGGAAAAAAAAGGCCCTTAAGTGGCAAAAAATTCAAAAAAATTAGAGTTAGGCAACTTGATGTAAAAATTTGAATAACTTATCTATATTATTTCAAAAATATGTAAGAATAAAATATGTAGCAAATTAAATGTAGTTTCTAAACTACTAGGTTTATTTTTTAAAAATCTATTTGGTGAAATTTTGAAATTTCAATGCGAGTACTTAAATTTCAAGGAAAAAATAAGAAGTAGGTGTCTGCGACCACCTAACCACAATAAAATGATAATATTTTTTAATAATATTTTAGATATAAGTAGAGGACTCATGTCTTGATGTGATGCATATTTTTTTGTAATTTTTTTTAGGTAAATAATTAGTTATGAATTTTTTATTACAAATTTTAAAAAATAAAAAACTTGTATGTCTGACCACCTTAACTTGGTCAAAACTTCATAAAATTACATTTTATTTTTTTAATCCTATAGTATGTGAAGCATAGAATGTGACGCATGTTTAGGATTCAAAAAATGTGATACCGTTTGAAATATATAGATGTTTTTCAATCAACATATCAATCAGGACTTTAGTCGTAATTCAAATAGAAAATGAATAATAATTATTTATTAAATTCAAAGTAATGCATAATTTATATTGGTAGAAAGCTAAGAATATCATTTAAAAACCCTTTTTGTTTCATCAATGTTTGGTAAAAAGAAAGTCATCAGCCACATGGGCCATCATATCAGTTACATATCTCCACTTTTTTGGCCCATCATGATCTTGCACATACCCTACCCTAGAAGAAACCTTGTTGAACAAGAAAATAAAACCATTGGTAACTACCTTACTTGCAATGAAGTCATTTTAGAAGAACCATCCTTTGAAAATCATGAACATCTAGTTTGTAGTTCTACTAAAAACTCTCCTCCTAGGGAGGTTATTGTGGTGCAAGAAAATGAGAACATTGGCACACATCTTTTAAACCTTAGTAATGAGGCTTCCTTAGATTAATATGATGAAGTGGCATTAGACTCTCCTTCCCTAAGAGAAGTTAATATTATTTAACCTCAACTCATCCTTTACCCACCTTCACACAAACCTCCAACTCAAAAAAAACCTGAACTTATCCTTTAACCACCTAAGAATAATGTTTCACATCAATCAAGTTATAATAATGTGGCTCATACATGGGTATGTGCAGGATCATGATGGGCCAAAAAGTGGCAATATTATGGGTATTTGTAGGGTATGTGGCTGACGACTTTTATTTTACCCAAAATTGATGAAACAAAAAAGGTTTTTAGAGGAGATTCTCAGCTTTCCACCAATATAAATTATGCTTTAATTTAAATTTAATAAATTATTATTATTTATTTTCTATTAGAATTATGACCTAAGTCCTTATCGATAAGGTGATTGAAAACATCTATAACTTTCAAAGGGTATCACATTTTTTGAATCCAAAACATCGTCACATTCTATGCTTCACATACTATAGGATTAAAAAGAAAAATTAAATTTCATGAAGTTTTGACCAAGTTAAGGTGGTTAGACATATGAGTTTTTTATAAAATTTGTAATAAAAATCATAATTAATTATTTACTTAGAAAAAAATTACAAAAAAACATGCATCACATCCGGACATGATTCCTCTCTTATATATTAAATATTATAAAAAAATATTATCATTTTATTATGGTTAGGGTGGTCAGAAAGACACCTACTTCTTATTTTTCCCTAAAATTTAAGTACTACTACATTGAAATTTCAAATTTTCACCAAATAGATTTTATTTATTTTTAACTAAACCTAGTAGTTTAGAAACTACATTCAATTTTCTATAGATTCTATTCTTCAATATTTTTGAAATAATATAGATAACTTATTCAAATTTTTTATGTCAAGTTACCTAACACTGATTTTTCTAAATTTTTTGCCACTTAAGGGCCTATTTTTTTCATGATGATCCTGCACATACCCACATATAACACTAGAAATAATCCACAACCAAGGAAAACACCTTAAACATCCCTCCCATTTCCTAACCCTATCTTTCCTAGTGCCCCTTATTTTCCTTAACATAATGAAAAGGAGTACAATCTTGTTGAAAAAATAAAGAATACTCTTGCTAAGATATCATTATGGGACCTCACTCAAGCCTCCCCTCATTATCATAACATGATTCAAAATGATTTACAACAAGTTGTACTATCCCCTCTAATGTGTAACTAAATGACATATGAGCCATGATTCAAGGTGATGAGCTTAAAATGTGCTCATAGTTTGGATATTATGATGAACTTTTAATATATTTACTTTTGTTATTTGTGGTTCTTTAAACTCTTTTCGAACCTTTTATTGGGATATCCTACAGCAAAATATTTTCATATTCCTATAGCTTATTGTGTTGACTTGACTACATTTATTACCCCATTGACTCCCTAAATGACCGGTATATCGCATACAATTTTTGAATGATGAAATAGATTTAAATATGTGAATAATGAACAGATATCATGTATGCGCCATGCACCTTTTCTTTCACATCTGTTACCTTTTGTTTCGCAGGTTGTTGAAGAATGATCGAGTCAAGCACAGCCAATCTCGTCCTTGTAGTAAAGTCTATTTCCAACACGTCTTCGAGGACGCTCTAGCGAAGACTCTTTGACCAAAACCATTGGGAAAGATTTTTAATGATAGTCAATCTCGAAAGAGTGGAGCGCTAGATTCTCTCTAGATTGGGTTGAACACATAAATTCATTTATGAAGTTTGTTCCTTAATTCTAGGATACACTTTACTTCCATGTCTTTCTTTGATAGGGTTAGTTAGTTAGTTGCTCTCTTGAATTTAAATAAAGTACTCCTCCTGTGCGAGTGAGGAAGGAGATGATAGTTAGAGTAAGATAGAAGAATAGAGAAATAACAGATATCATGTAAGAATCAGTATGATAATGAAAAGCAGAATCTGTTTGACAAGAGATAGAGTTTGTTGTTAATTTCCATATCAACAAAGCAATGTATACCATTTTATTTCCATGAATAAAGTTTGATGAAGTTCTGAGTTCAGAACCTACGTAATTAGTAGATGCTTGCTAAGGGGGCCCACTTAGTAAGTATCTGTAGCTAGTTAGTTAGCTGTTCTTTTTTGTTGATCATCAGTTAGCTTTCATCTTTGAAGTTTTCATACAAACTCAGTCTTGTATTGCTCCTGCAGGATAGGGAATCCATCCCTGTGCTTGTTCCTGCAGCATAAGGCTAGTTCAAAGTTTGTGTTTCAGTCGTAGCTATTATGGTTTTTGTTTTAATCAAATCATAGTTGAGTTAAAGAACTTTGCATTACATTCCTATAGCGTAGATAGAATTCCTTTCAAGTATTTATTTCTGTTAAGTTTTGACTGAAACTAGTTCTTAGTGCATATATTGTGCTACGCCATTTAAAGTATACGTCCCTAGTTTGACAAGTAAATGAACATCCATAGAGAGATATTAGTCACCTGTTGGAATGTCCAACTCCTAGGAAAGGTTTTACTGTGATTTTCATATCCTTTTGTGGGCACGACCATTTTTTGCGCTATTGCCAGGGATGGCGTTTAGCTAAGAATTCGTCAAAAGTCATTTTTAGCATTAGTTTAGTTGTTAGTCAAAAAATTTCAAAATCTTTCAAACCATCATTTATTGTATTGCATGCATAGAAGAAGAAGAGACGCACTAGGAAGCTTCCTCCTGGAAAACCTGTTTGTTGAACTACCATTTAACCCAGCTGATGAAGAACCTGAGGAAAATCCATTCGCTCTATTATTCCAGCAACCAAACATGGAAAATAATCCACCTCCAGCATTTGAGTTTCCTATTGTTCCCCAGCGAGATACTGACAATCTTAAAAATATTCCCTCTTCATTGCTTCCCAAGTTTTATGGCCTGGTTACGAAGGACCCATAAACTTTTTTGTTTGAGTTTGATGTCCTCTATCGTAGTTATGACTACAACTCAGATGCTCATAAACTGAAGTTATTTCCTTCCACCTTGAAGGAGGGAGCTCTCAGATGGTTCATGAGTCTGGGAAGAGGTGTTGTTGATAGTTGGGCAGTCACGCAGACAAAATTCCTTGAGAAGTATAAGGAATATTGTAAGAGTGCCAGTAAAGGTGATGACATATTCCAAATTTAACAGAAGGAGGATGAAAGTCTAGAAGATTATATTTCAAGGTTCTTGTTTTCACTAAAAAGGAACTCAAACCATACGCTCAATGAAGACTCTCAGAAACTACTCTTTCTAAGGGGAATCAGTGATGCCTATATAGACGCCCTGGACCTGATGGGAGGAGGTGATATAACCCAACTACCTTGGGATGATATAAAGAAAATATGTCTTAACTACTCTCGAGCAATAGTTAAGAAAGGTTGAGGTCATCATGCTACAGTGGGGAAGTCTTCTTCTAGTGGAGTTTCTCGAATGGAGATAACAAATTTGTTGTCTGACTTCAAGTAGGACATCATTAATAATATGGCTACACAACTAGACACTATGCAAGCTCAGAAGAAACATGAGGCAGCTGAAGCAGTTTTGGCCGAGTTCTGTCCATACTGAAGATAGAAGAAATGTGACTACAGATGCAAGATGGTGGCTAATCTGGAAGCTAAGAAACTACCTACTGACTTCAAGCCAGTGGAAGGTGATGATCAAGTGTTCTTTGTTGCACAAAGGAAACCATGGGCCCAAAAACAAGGTATGCCTCAAGAGCCTTTAACTTTTGGTAATCCTTATTCTAGCTATAATAACCAATGGCAACCTGCATATAGACCACCACCACCCTGGAATCCACCTCAACCAAGTTGGCCTAATTATCAGACCCCATAATGGAAATCTCCTCAAGGAGGTTGGTAGCAGCCACAAAGACAATGGACCCCACCTTCAGGTAATTGGCAGCAGAATCCTCAATGGAGAGGTCCTTAGCAATGGAAAAACCAGTCCTTTGGATTCCTACAGCTTCCATAGCCACAACCACAAGCCTTCATGCCACCTCCTATAGCAACTGCCACAAATACTGGACCACCAAAACAAATGCCTATGCCTACCCAGCTGTTGCCAAATCCCAATAATAAGCAACAGCAGCAACCACAGCAGCCTACGTATCTTGCTGAAGCCAATCAATATCAAGCTTATGCCTTAAATGTTAATGACATCTATTTGAGGTTTGGAACCACTCTACCTGCTCTAAAACTGCCTCTAATTACTGAAATACTAGATTCTCCCCTTGAAGAATCTACTGCACCTGCTATTCTTACTGAGCATATGCCTATAACTAATACAGTTTCTAAGGAGCCTATTTTTTAAAGTCAAGATGAACCACCTTTTCCTCAGAGGTTGCAAAGTACTGCATTTAAATCCATGGAAGAACCCACTTTTGACATTCTAGATCAGCTAAAAAATGTACAAATTCAAATCCCCCTATTTCAGGCTATTAAAGATGTTCCCATTTTTGAAAAAGCTATTAAAGAGACCTGTTTGAAGAAGCTTGGAAGGAAGAAAAATGATCCCCAAACAATTCATGTCTTAGGGAAATTGGCTGATATAATCTTGGGAAATGTAGTCATCCCAAAGAATATTGACCCTGGAAGTCCTGTAGTGCAGATACATAGAAATGGGAAAATTGTAAAAAATATTTTGATTGACTTAGGTGATGCCATTAATGTCATGACAAAGCATACTATGGACTCCTTGAACATTTCAAATATTAGGTCTACACCTACAGTTCTGCAACTTGCATATAGCACCACAGTTAAACCTGATGGGATGGTGGAAGATGTAATTGTCACTCTTGAATCTTGGGAGTGTCCAGCTGATTTCACAATATTATCAGTTAAGGTAACTTTAGGAGGGTATCCAGTTATCCTTGGTAGACCATGGTTAGCCACTGCTGATGCTTTTATAGGATGTCGTTCTGGAGATATGACCATTTCTGATGGACAGTCCACAAAAAAATTGGCTTTGTATCTGCCTGCTAGACCTCAACCAGATTTGTCCCAACCTGTTTGGCCAGATGTGGGGGAAGAAACTGAAGAGGCCAATTCATTGGATCAATTAATGATGCTTCAAAATGATCCATTCTCACAACTTCAGAATGAGGATGCCTTGCTTTTTTAAACTCTACAGTTTAACTTTGATATGAGTAGTTCATCTGATCCAAATGGCAACCATCTACAATGTTTCCTGAAGCAACCCAATTCTGAAAGTTCGCTGCCTAAACTTCTAGAAATTTTTCATAACTTGTTTCCACAGAAGGTACAAACATCACCTATAGATTCTATGAGTAATCTCATTAAGCAGATAGAATTGTCTCTAGGTCACTGTTTGAATATCAATAGCACGTTGTCATAGTCTCAACAGGCTGACTTATTAAAAATGCTACAAGATCAGCATAAAGCTTTTGCATGGGAATATGGGGACATGCAAGGAATAGATCCTCGAGTTTATACTCATAGGATCTATATCAAATAATATTGTTCACTAGTTAGGCAGCCTCAAAGAAGAGTAAATCCAACACTTAGAAAAATAGTTAAAAATGAACTTCAAAAGTTGCTTGATGCTAGTTTTATTTATCCAATCTCTGATAGTCAATGGGTTTCTCCATTAGTTATTGTCCCCAAGAAAGGTGGAAAATGGAGAGTGTGTGTAGATTACAGAGAGTTGAACAATGCCACTAAAAAAGATCACTTTCCACTACCTTTTGTAGACCAAGTACTAGACTCACTGTCTGGCAAATGATATTTTTCCTTTTTGGATGGTTATAGTGGATACAATCAGATAAAAATTGCCCCTGAAGATCAAGATAAGACCACTTTTACCTATCCATGGGGAACATTTTCTTACTCAGTCTTGCCTTTTGGTCTATGCAATGCGCCAGCAACATTTCAGAGAGCAATAATTAGTATCTTTGCTGATATATCTTATGATTGTATGGAGATTTATATGGATGATTTCACTACCTATGGAGTCACATTTGAAGAAGCACTGGTGAATTTAGAAAAAGTATTGAAAAGGTACAAAGAGCAAAATTTGTCTCTAAATAGTGAAAAGTGTTTTCTAATGATGGAAGAAGGCATTGTTCTAGGCCATCATATTTCAAAGAATGGAATTCAGGTCGACCCTGCTAAAATTGAAGTTATTTTGAATTTACAAAATCCTGCAAAATAGAAGGATGTCAGAAGTTTCATTGGCCATGCAGGGTATTATAGAAGGTTTATAAAAGATTTCAGTAAAATTGCTAGTCCACTTTATGCCTTGTTGACTAAAGATTCTCAATTCAAGTGGACAGAGGTCTGTGAAAAATTCTTCCTGGAACTAAAGGACTTGCTTACTAAAGCCCCTGTTCTTCAAGGTCCCAAATGGAATTTTCCTTTTCACATACATGTTGATGCCTCTGATTTTGGTATAGGAGCAGTTTTAAGTCAAAAAGAAAATTTAATTGAGCATGCTATCTACTTTATCAGCATGAACTTTTAGGGTCTTGAGCTCAACTATACTGTTACAGAAAAGGAATTGCTCACAGTAGTGTATGCTTTGAATAAATTTAGACATTATGTCACAGGTTATCAGATATTCATCCACACTGACCATGCAACAATCAAGTATCTAATGAACAAACCTTCCATTTCTGGTAGATTGGCACGATGACTCATGTTGTTACAAGAATTTGACATTACAATCATTGATAAACCAGGAAGAGCTAATGTTGTAGCTGACTTTTTATCAAGACTTCAATTAGCTGCACCTGTTAAACACGAGGTCATTGATGATAGGTTTCGAGATGAACACTTGTTTTCCATTGCCGCACATACTCCATGGTATGCAGACATTGCCAATTATCTAGCAGCAAGCAGAATACCAACTCACTTTTCTCCAAAAGAAAAGAAATTGTTAATAAAGAAAAGTTTTAACTTTTCATGGATTGTAAATTGTCTGTTTTATACTGAACCTGATCAAGTGATGTGAAGATGTGTAAGAGAAGATGAGACTTATGATATCTTGCATGCTTTCCATGATGAACCATGTGGGGGACATTTTGCAGCAAAGAGAACATCAATGAAGGTTCTTACAATAGGGTACTATTGGCCAATGTTACACAAGGATGTTGTGGCCTATACAAGGGAATGTGACAGATGCCAGCGTATGGGAAGACCAACCAAGTCAGATGAAATGCCACTATATCCACAGGTAATAGTCACCCCTTTTGATAAGTGGGGAATGGATTTTGTGGGACCAATCGATCCACCATCAAATGGAAAGTCATACATTCTAGTTTGCATGGACTATGCAACAAAATGGGTTGAAGTAAAAGCTATGACTCATGCTCGAGATAACAAGGTTGCTAAATTTCTATATGAACAAATTTTCACTAGATTTGGAGCTCCCATAGAGCTTGTAACTGATCAGGGAGCTCAGTTCACATCGAATCTGATCACTGCACTAATGAATGACTATAAAATCAAATATAGGAAGTCCAGCCCCTATCACCCTCAAGCCAATGGTCAGACGGAGGTAACAAATAGGGAAATTGAGGCGATCCTCACAGAGACAGTGCAGCTCCATAGAAAAGATTGGAGCAATAGACTTCCTAAAGTAGTTTGGGCCTACAGAACTACATGAAAGACAACAACTGGGTTTACACCTTTTGAGCCGCTTTATGGGAAAACAACCATGTTGCCCATAGAATTTGAGCACAAAACTTTGAGGACAGCTCTTGAACTCAATATGGAAATATCTGAAGCACAGAAGGACCGTCTCCTATAGCTAAATGCTTTGGACGAAATGAGAAAAGCTGCCCTATAGCACATAGAAGCAATCCAACAACAAAGGAAGAAATGGCATGATCAACACATCAAAACTAGGAAATTTTCTATTGGTGATTGGGCTCTATTACATGATTCCAGATATCAAGAGAACCAAGGTAAGCTGACAACATGATGGCTTGATCCTTATGAAGTTGAGAATGTGTTTGACAATGGAGTTGTACAACTGACGACAATTGATCCAGCCCATTTCAAATTGCTAGTTAATGGCCACCGACTCTGGTTGTACCATAAACCAGTCTCAAAAGAAGAATTCATGTAGCAGTTCATTCAGGATCCTCCCGCTACTCTTCCTGCAGCCGAAGGCTTTAGCCTTTCTCCTACAGCTTCACTATAATTTTGAAAAAAGAATGCTCATAATAAAGGTTTTCTTTTTAAGGAAACCCCTTTTTCTCCATTCTCATTTATCACCCCATCTCACTTCCTTATCTTCCATCCATCCATCCCATCGATCCATTCCATTCATTCATCTCATCCAACCACATCACCCATCCACCTCATCCATCCGCATCACCCTTAATTATGATATCATTCCCAACTGTCAACTCATGCAGATGTCGTCAACTTTCTTCACACGTACATGCAATTATCAAAGGTACACCATATCTTTTGTTATCACATATTTGATTTATTTTATTCTATTTATTTACTGCTATGATAGTACCAGTCATTATTACCCGATCTCTGCCTATTATTTAGTACATGTGAGGACACATTTCATACTCTAAGTAGGGGGCGGGGTAATCCACCTTTTAAAACCTATCTTTTCGCCACTGCCATAACTGCACAAATAACCTTTCTTTATTATTATTTTGGTACTTTCCAAAGATGATCACATGTCTTTTTTATTGCATGTTTTTCTTGTAAATTACAATTAAAACTGCTTGTTCAAAAAATTTATTTTTGGAAAAGAAAGAAATGTGATGGCATGATAGAAGAAAAAAACTAGAACAGAAAAGGAAACAGAGAGTTTGGATTTTCAGCAGGGAATTGAGTTCAGCTAGAGGAAAACTATGAACATGGGTGCTCAACTGGTGTGACATGAGCCTGTAGCTCATGAATTATTATTGCAAAATCCTCAAACAGTCCACACATTTAGCCTCTGTGGATGGTTAAACTACTTCTTGATTTTAAATGCTTTTGATGAGGAGGCTGCTGGAGAATTTTTGAGAACCATTTTTGAAGGGGAAGCTACTGTATGGGGTCTAACGGTTGTTGCAACTGAAGAAATAATTACTGAAGTAACCGAGCTTCCAGCCGTTGGAGAAAATTTTTCTTCAGATGCTGCCGCTGCAAGGGCTGAGTTTTCAATGCCCACTGATGGACCTTTGGAAGTCTCCAAGTAGGGATGCAAGTGGGTATCATTGCCTCCTCCTTATTCAGAATACGCTGCTTACATAATCAGGTATTTAACCTGTGAAGTTCATTTCTCCTACCTACATTCTTATCATTTCAAATTATTAAGTCATATGGGGCATGGGTTAGTTGTAAATGTTTCAAATTTCCTGTTAAAATTTCTAGAACAAAGTGCCCACGGAAGCCAACAAGGGAAAGATAATTCTGTTGCTCAGCATGACCTTATCAAATTACTGATTGAACGCTCTTTGAGAGATGTCTCACCTCTTTCCTGGCAACAATTCATTTCCCAAAAGAGCTTGCAAATTCCACAACCCCCTAGGGTACTTACCCCATGGCCTTAGAAAAAGAAGAAAGAAATTGCATCTACTAGTAGAACAGGGCAAGGGTCATCTGCTCCTGTAGCACCTGGTCCTACAGCTCTCCCACTAGAATCCTCTACTCGGGTACAAACTAGGTCTTCCACTAGGAGAGAGAAGAGAAAAACAAAGGCAGGTGAGTCATTTGGGGCAGAACAAACCCCAAAGTCTGACCCTCATTCTCAGAAAAGGCAATTCTCTTCTCCTACAACACCTTCCCCTGTAGCCATCTCTCCTACAGCAACACCTGTTGCTAACACCAATTCACCATCATCCTCTGGTAGGGAAGAGCCCTCTAAGTAGACTAGAAAGAGGAAGGCTACCAAAACACCTCCTGCAGCCACACCAGTGCCAAGAAGAGTTTCCATAAGGAAACAATGTAAGATCTCCCCTACTTCACCTCAACTAGAGGTTATTGTAATTTTAGCAGGGTCTGTAGAGTCTGAATTTGATGTTTCTTAGAATGTGTCTGAAAATTCTACACAGAGTTCATTCGTTCCTGAAGAGGAACAAGTTGAGACAAAGGAAATGGGGCATAATGAGAAAGGGTTACCAAATCTTGATGACTTGGCTACCGCTGCTATGCAATTTTAAGAGGAAGCATAGACTTCTCCACTGCAGCAACAAGAATTCATCTTGCAGCAAGAACAGGAACAAACTGAACAATTGAATGTGGCTAGTGAAGCTATATTTCACCCTGCAACTTGTAAAGCCATTGTTGTTTATAAGAAGACATTTTTTATTGAGTTTTTGGAATATGTCAAAGCTAACTAGGAAACAGTTACATTGCAAACCCTGACTTTCCGGCACATAGCCTAAACTGACATGCAACAAAGTCTATGGGAGGTAGAAAGGAAGAAACTGAAAAAGGAAATTGAAAGTCAGACACAAGAAATTTCTGAGTTAAAAACAAAAATGGATGAAATGTTAAAAGTAACTGGTCAGATTATGGAATGCAAACCACCACCCAGATTTTATGCTATGTGCCTTAAGGAATAGTTCTTATGGTTCCAAATAATGAGAATTTCCAGAAATCAAGATCCTAAACTTCACACTGCTAAAGAATTTTACGATGCATACCAGGCAGCCCCTAATTCGTTAAGAAATTCTCTGTGTGAATTTTATTTACATGGCTTTTTAATTCCATCTAAAAAGGAATGGAACCCTCTTCTGTATATTGGTGATTTCCATTTGAGATCATTTATGTCATGGGCAGCAAATGAAGCAAATTATGGCAGGCAATGGGAAATATATGAGGAAGTTGAGAGGAATGAGCCTGTTCCATTATGCTCTCAAAGTTCAAACCCCCATGCAATGTTGAAAAACTAGTTTACTCTAACATATGGCATTCATAATAGTACAACCAGAGAGAAAATATTTGATCTCAGGAAATAGGTATATGATGAATTTCAGGAACAATTATATTCATTTTGGAGACTGGCATACACCAGAAGTGAGAAAATGTGGGAAAGATTAACTGTTGGGCTAAGAAGATCTGAACCTCACAGTCCCCTAAATTTCACATCAGCTCTTAAAAGATCAAGCAGATATATACAATTGAGACTTCAAAAGAGATTTGAACTGTGGTTGCCATTGACATTCAGACCTCCTGTGCTAATGTGGCCCCTTTATCTTTACTAGGCTACCAATCTTAATGATGATTCAGAAGCTCTTAGGTATGAGAGGTGGTAGACTTTTAGAGGATTTTATTATAGGTTTGGAACTCCATTTTAGAGTCATGCTACAACCACTAATTTCAGAGAAACTACGAGGAAAGTTAATGTTGGAGGACCAGCATTGGGCTAAGTAGGGGGTAGAATGATGAGCTTAAAATGTGCTCATAGTTTGGATATTATGATGAACTTTTAATATCTTTACTTTTGTTATTCATGGTTGGTTAAACTCTTTTGGAACCTTTTATTGGGATATCCTATAGAAAAATATTTTTATATTCCTACAACTTATTGTGTTGACTTGACTACATTTATTACCCCGTTGACTCCCTAAATGACTAGTATATCACATACAATTTTTGAATGATGAAATAGATTTAAATATGTGAATAATGAATGGATATCGTGTATGTGCCATGTGCCTTTTCTTTCACATCTGTTACCTTTTGTTTCGCAGGTTGTTGAAGAATGATCGAGTCAAGCACAGCTGATCTCGGCCTTGTAGTAAAGTCTATTTCCTGCACGACTTCGAGGACGCTCTGGCGAAGACTCTTTGACCAAAACCATTGGGAAATATTTTTAATGATAGTCAATCTGGAAAGAGTGGAGTGCTAGATTCTCTCTGGATCGGGTTGAATGCATAAATTTATTTATGAAGTTTGTTCCTTGATTCTAGGATACACTTTACTTCCACATCTTTCTTTGATAGGGTTAGTTAGTTAGTTGCTCTCCTGATTTTAAATAAAGTACTCCTCCTGTGCGAGTGAGGAAGGAGATGATAGTTAGAGTAAGATAGAAGAATAGAGAAATAACAGATATCATGTAAGAATCAGTATGATAATGAAAAGCAGAATCTGTTTCACAAGAGATAGAGTTTGTTGTTAGTTTCCATATCAACAAAGCAATGTATACCATTCTGTTTCTATGAATAAAGTTTGATGAAGTTCTGAGTTCAGCACCTACGTAATCAGTAGATGCTTGCTAAGGGGGCCCACTTAGTAAGTATCTGTAGCTAGTTAGTTAGTTGTTCTTTTCTGTTGATCATTAGTTAGCTTTCATCTTTGAAGTTTTCATATAAACTCAGTCTTGTATTGCTCCTGCAGCATAGGGAATCCATCCCTATGCCTGTTCCTACAGTATAAGGCCAATTCAAATTTTGTGTTTCAGTCGTAGCTGTTATGGTTTCTATTTTAATCAAATTATAGTTGAGTTAAAGAACTTTGCATTACCTTCTTGTAGTGTAGATATAATTCCTTTCAAGTATTTATTTCTGTTAAGTTTTGATTGAAACTAGTTCTTAGTGCATATATTGTGCTACGCCATTTAAAGTATACGTCCCCTAGTTTGACAAGTAAATGAACGTCCATAGAGAGATATTAGTCACCTGTTGGAATGTCCAATTCCCAGGAAAGGTTTTACTGTGATTTTCATATCCTTTTGTGGGTGCGACCACAAGGAATAAATTTTGACATTATTTTCCACCAAATTGAGCTCCCTCCTTTGGAAGTACAAAAGCAAAATGATGCTTTCATGATAATATATATCTATAATAGGTTGGGACTAAAAAAAACCTTGTTTACAATGACTCTACCCTTAATGTGTGTAGTGTGACCCTTTTGAATAGGCTTGGTGTGGATAAATAAAAAAATTCAATATGATTCTTTATCTATTCATGGATTCGACAATGTAGGAAAACAACTGCTTGGTGTGATCACTTTTCCTATTACAACTAGAAAGGCCACATTAAAAGAATTGATCCATGTTATTCCTCATGATCTTTCATATAATATTCTCTTAGGAAGACTGTGGATTCATGCAATGAATGGGATGCCTTCTACTATTCATTGTATAATGAAGTATATCTACAAAAACAAAGTGTACATACTCAAACTTCATCATGAACCAAACAATTGTTTAAACATTTAGAAAAATAAGGAAAATTCTTTGAAAAAATTGACACCAACTACGCAAGTAGAGCCCATGCAATAGAAATACAAAGAGAAGAATAATGAAGAAGTTACAAAGTTATTGGAAGATGATTGGGGTTCCTTAGATTTCACACCAACATTCATCAATCAATACAAGATCATATACAAAGAATCTAAAAATGGAAAAGAAAAAGTGGTAATGTCAACACAAAACTCAGAAGACCCTTCAAAAGAATCCACCTCAAACACTTTAGAAGAAGAATAAAATTACACAACAAACTTTCAAGAAACTAATTATGAGCAACCACCGAATCCTAAAGAAATGAAAAAGCTTTATGGAAAAGGTTATGAACTTATCAAACAACTTGGTTATAATGGAAAAGGATGTGGTGCTAGAGAAAAAGGTATCCATGTCCCTGTAGAGCCTAACACACAAGAACTACTAGTGGTCTTGGTTATCATCCCTCTAAAGAAACAAAGAAGCCTTCACTCAATATCCACACTCTTACAAAAGACTCTTCTAATCCAAATTTAACACTAGTGCATCCTGAACTAATAGACACTAGTGGTCTTCATTACTGTCCTTTGCAAGAAAGAGAGAAATATTCGCTTAATATCAATCTCATCGCACAAAAAACTAACAATTGGAGCTTGTTAGATTTTATACCCTCCTTTCAAGGAGAGAACAAAATCTCACAATCTAAAGATTCTTGTGTAAATATGACATCGTGTACTAAGAAAGAGCTATCTTTATCACAAAATAAAGGAACATCTTCTATTGATCAAGAGAGTATCTTGTCAAGACTCCTCCAAGATTATTTGATATCCCTCCCTCCAACAACACAGATGAAATTCTACTACAAGAGTTCATTTTGTGCATATCATAGAGTTCATAGTCATTCTACTAATGAATGTAAGGCTTTAAGTGATAGAATTCAACATCTTAAGAAGTGTGGGGCTCTTCCTTATGTTGAGGCACCTAATTCCTCTAATTAATACTGATTTTAACTCTACCATATCTCTCATTAGTCATTTCGACTCATCCTTGTCCTGTACTAAGTGTGGGAAATGGGTTCCTCATCCTTGTCCTCATATGTCACTTGTTATCTCTTTTGGCTATTTGACAGCCTTCCATGTATATAAGAGCACGCTTGGGATGTGGACAACATACCTTAGGTTGGTTCAAGCTTGGGATGTGGACAACATACCTTAGGTTTGCTTGCATGTGACATATTGAGTTATACATTTTGGGGGCAACCCCTTCCCCTTTTCATGACATAGCTTATTGGAAACATATGACCTGGCATAGGGATTTCTGAGTAAGCTCTCATGTCTTCTACTTTAAAGAAATTTTTCATAGTAATGATGTTAGCAACCACTTTAAAGTGGTGGCATACATTAACACTCATGTTTCATTGTACAATTTTCTTAATTCTTGTGATGTGTCATTTTTTTGGTGGTGTCATTGGGTTTGATATCCTCCAAGAGCATGATATTTATTTGATTTGTCCTCTCTTGGAGACATTAGCTATGAAATTCCCTAAGAAGAGACCTTATATGAACTAAGAAAAATACCTTTCAACATTCCATACACTATTTTGCATTTACAATATTTGTTATATGGCCACCTTACATAACACACTTTGCATGCTTGTTGTGCCATCTTGTTTTTTCATGAGTACCAAGTATATGAATCTTGCCTCATGAAGCTTGAATTTCATTGTTTTGTGGCATTTTGTCAAATTTATCAGGAGGTATAGCTTTGGTATGGTTAACATATGATGAGAAGCATAAACATGGGCATGACTTTCTCATTATACGATAAGAAGCTGACATAGAGGCATAACTTTCTCACTAAGCCACTCTCTTTGGATTCTCACCCATTGAACAACCTGAAGTTCTATTTCCTTAGAGTGATCATGCATTCTTGGATAAATAGCCTAGATCTAATCCATAACATGTTGAACAAATGGTCGAAGCTTGATCCATCCACCCCTTAAATGTTTTGTTTTTCCTTTCTCTTTGTCATTGGTAGGGTATGCTTATTCCTTATTATTGCTCTTTATATCGTTTTCATGTTTTTTATTTTGTGTCTATGTCAGTTTTCCATAGGATCCTAATCCTTGGGGCTTGATCACCCCTCTTGATCATTGTCATCCTGTCTTACCAGAATTGGTTCACTTGGACTCCTCTTGATGCGAGTTTGTCTACTTTAGTGTGAATTTGAAGAAACTTCCTCCTATCACTAAAGTGGGGGCTAAATGTGGCAATACAAAATGTATCCCTCTAATTTTCCTTGCTTTTTTTGGGCCCTCCTTGTTAAATTAAGCATAATGTTGCCTTGATTTAGTGTTGTAATGTGTTTGACACATTCACATAAGTCTTGGGACCTTGTAAGCTAAATGAACTTAATTGTACCTTATTTAAGGTGTTGTAAAGTGTTGTATAGCACTTTCACACTTATCTAGGATTTTCATAAATAACTAGGATTCTCTATGCCTTAATTTACCCTATTTTGCATCCACAAGCCTTAATTAATGCATCTTTTTGAGGATAATCCAAATAAAAACCAACATCCAATAATAATTCAGATGTTTTTAGGTTGTGTGGTCTAGATTTAGTGATTTGGGACTCATGCCACCTTGGGTGTATGAGTCCAACCTAGGTTTTTGGGCCCTGATCTTAATTTTACATCATTCTAAGCATTTTTTAAAAATGCGTCCCATAGTTAAGCCTAATGGGATTCATATTCCACTTGTGGTGTATGAGTCTTGTGTGGCCCAAAATAAAATTTAATTAAAATTCTTGGTAGGATTCTATCCTCCAAGATTCGATGTTGGCTTGTAGAGTTGTAATTTTGGGAAATTTTGCATAAAAAAGTATAAATAGAAGGTTATTTCAGTCATTTTCACCTAATACTTTCAAGATTGCATTTCTAATATCAATTTTATGATTACAAGACTTCAAAAGAGTGTCAAGATATTTTACAAGAAATTTTCTAAGGCATTCAAGGGTATAATTCTTCATTAATTTTTGTAGCAATTCAAGATCCATCATTAGTTCATGATCATTAAGCATCAAGCATGTTGTTGAATTAGTGTTGTGATGTAGAATTCAAGATCCAAGTCAAGCATTGTTTCATATCCAATTCAAGATCAAGATCTACACTCTACATGTCCACTTCATGTTATATTGTTGAATTACATCTCAATACATCATTCAATGTATCATTATTGCATATTTCATATTTCATGCTTCTATTTCATTATTTCATCATTTGGTTTAATTACCTAAAAGGGTTTTGACCAAGGAAAAACCACATTTCCTAACAATCAAGAAGTTTTCCTCTCTTTAATGTGTGATTACAGGTTTATAAATTGAAGAAAAGTGGATTTGAAGCCTTCAAAAGCACCAAAATGACAAAGTTGTAAATGTTTTCAAAGTTATCATGAAAAGTTGTCAAGACTAAGAAAAACTCAAATCTAGGGAAAAATATCCATCCAATTTGCATGAAATTAGTGGGAAAGTGCTTATTTGATCCATCTTTAGAGGCTTGCAAGTTTTAGTTAAAGATTCTTCTCTTGGGACACTTTGTGAAAAAATAGGACACTTTGTGACAATCTAGGCATATGAGTTCGAGTTAGGGTTTCAGAGAACAGTTTCTCTGTTTTGTTCCTCTCAGTTTACAATTCCATATTCCTCACTTTCAACTCTTGAGGACCCAGCTAGGATTCATATGCCACAATGGGTGTATGATTCCCACTGAGCATTAGGAGTTAGGATTTTAGGGTTTTGGAGCTTGTTTCAATCACATCTTTCCTCTAGGTGCACCTCTGTTCATTCTCAGTTTATCATTCTATATTTAGTTTCATTCTCTAGGTCATCTAGTTAGGTTTTGCATGTCATTTGCATATCTTGTCTTTCCAATTCTTAGCTTGGTGTTCAACCCTAATTTTGTCTCTATTTCTACCCTAGAACACCCCTATTGCATATCTATTTCCTTCATTTCATCCCTAGTTTGAGATCTCTAGGAGTCTCTTTGAATGTGATGTTAGTGAAATAGAATGGTCTCATCGCCCTTGTGTGTTTCATATTCCAAAAAGGTGGAACCCTATTTCCTACACTATATTTTGGAGAGCCTAACCTGAATGAGAGTGAAGAATATTGTTATTCTATCTCCCAAGCATAGAACCACAATTTTCCACCTTTCAAAAAATTTGTTTTCTTCTTCCCATAAGCATTTATTGTGAGTGGTACTATCTATTTTCAATCTTGATTTTTCATCTACTTTAATTTGTATTTATGGATGGAGACCCATCTAATATCTTGGATGGGTCTCCTACTAATAATAAAAATAGCTTTAAACCATTCCATGATATAGTTGTGGAGTAAAGTGTGAGCATTCCATTATTTGCATTTTTTGTTGCTAACTTTAGTGGTGATGATAGAGAGAATAGTGTGAAGGGAGGAAAAAAAGGTAAGAGATATCATTGTAGCCTTATGAAATTAATTATTTTCCAAAAATCTGAGATGAAGGATGTGTTGAATTAAAAAAAAATCTATATTAAAGAATATTTTGATATTTTAGCTGTAGTTAATAAATTTTTGGTTGCAAATTTATTAAAAGATGATTTAAAAATATATTGGGAAAAAAAATTGTCATTCAACTATCCTTCTATGGAATGGTTCATAAATTTCTTTATCTTGTGCTTTTTAAAGATCATAGGATGCAAGAAACTTTCACTGAGAAAGACTATTGGAATATAGGAAATTATGTGTTTTGTTCCTTAAAATGGTCACCAAATTCCTTAAATTAGGAAGGTTTAGCCTTATAATTCCCTAGGTGGTTGACTGTGAAAAATATACTCCCTTTGTTTTGGTCTTTCCCACCCCAAATGGTGTCCCCTTGGTGAAAAATTATCAAACTGGAGGAATCTAAATCAATTATTCTACACATGGACACTAGGGTTTTAGTGGCTTTGTTGCCCGAGGTAGAAATTTTGGAAGTAAATGATATGAATCTTCCTTTTCATGTGGCATTCAGGTTATAGGAGGCCTAAACACGTGTTCTCTCCACACAAGAGAAGCTCACATTAGCTAGAATTGTTTGATTTGGAAAAGTTAATCTTACCCTTGCATATTGTGATTTCTAATACTATTCTCAAATCTGTAAAGACTAGGGAGAACATGTCTAGTGCTAAGAATGTTGAAACATAAGACTTTAGTCTAAATTTGGAAAGGAGGTTTGAGTGGTAATAAATAGTGTTGGTATTTCATTGGAGGTGGAAAGTCACCAAGATATGTTATTCTCTATTAAGTAGCCACCTGATAGCATTGGTGGGTCCATCTTTGATTAACCCGGTCATAATGTTAACCTGAATCCTACTAAACCAAGTTTCTTTGACTATACTCTTATGAGTTCTTTCAATATCTACCTTTCCACTATCCTCTTTTTGTCCTTTTCATTTGTACCTTTGACCCCTATCTATCCTTCAATGCTTGAGTTCTTTAACTAGTTGCTTCGACATAGTAATGGGGAAGATAAGAATAAGGGGCTAGACCACTCCTTAAATTCTATAAAGAAGAATTCTCAAAAAATTGTGATGGAAAAAATTAGATAGAACATGACCCTAAATAATTGTAAAAAATGAGTAAAGAAGAAAACTATGAAATTGATGTTAATGGAATTTTGATCATTTCCACCTAGAGGAAGCAAAGTTGAATAATGAAAGTAGTAATAAAAATATCTGTACTTCCCTACATAATGAGATAACCTAAATTATTAAAAGCATTGTGGAGGAGTTGGAAACCAAAATAAAAGCTACACAAAATCTACAAATATCTAATAGATTGTCAAATTCAAGTTTTCTTGATGATGAGAGAAATCAAATGGTGAATGATAAATATATGATAGACCCTAATATTAGGGATGAAAATTCCATGAATATATTGGTAAATATTGATAGTAAAATACTAACTCAAAATAGGGTATATAAATGCCTGAATAAGAATGTCATTATAGTTCATCGGTCTAATAGACCTTTACAAACTCCTTGTAATTTCAGCATAGGTAACTATTATAAAATATATTTATTGGATTCTACAACTATACCTACTCATGGAAAAATATTGTTCATGAGCTCGATATAGAGGGGGAGTTGCCAATTGTTCCTTTTAATGGTATTAACAAAGGAGTTGGTAAATATAAGAACCTAAGTGACGAAACTAATGATAGCCTATATATTTTTCACATAACAAAGAAGGTTAATAGGTTAGATTAAAACATTTTTTCTCTTACAGGAACTAGTGGGAAAGGGATTATTTTGGAAGTCTTTGGAATGAAATAATTGTTGTAGATATAAGCTAGTTTGGTGGTGTTGTCATTAATGTTGTCATTGATGTCAACACTATTTAGTATGTTGAAGATTGTACATGTATGGTTGAGATGCTATTGAGATGTTGTGGGTACATAGAGCTATCATTATGGCATTGTAGATATGTTGGTTTGATGAATTTCCAAGTGCTTCTAAGAAAATTAACTAAGAAAAGAAGTTAGAGTGTTGGAAGTGTTCAGTGTGTGCTCTGGTATGTGCTTCTGTTATGTTGATCCTATGCCTATGTGGATCTGAAGGCATGTTGATAATGATCTAATGATGGTATAGTTTAAGTTTCAATTTCTAGAGAGATGGTACGTAGAAGTAGTGTCCATCAATATATGTGTTCTACCAACAATGTTAGTGTTCTTTGGACTAGGAGAAATATGTTTTCTCCACATTTCTTCATTTTTTTCTTTTAGATTGTGTGGATATAGGACATTTCTTGTGAAGGTCTTTCCTATGCTCTGGAAAAGATTTTTGGTGTTTGGTAATCAAAAAATCATGTTTTAGTATTTTTGTATGTGCCTGCATAGACCAGATATACCGATGAAAGTGTTCAGTGTTTGAATCTTGTTGTTTTTGTTGTGGATGTATCTAGAAGATTCTGAGATGTACTCTCATGCATAATGAAGTGTGTTGCATTGTCCGTGTGTCATCTTGTTGTTGGGAAGCATGTACATCATTGATAATTTTTGTTTTCATTAGGTTTGGCCGACCTAGTGTTTACACTTCATTCAAAGAATAAAACTTAAATGATGAAGCATGTAAAAGATTCAAAAATATTATTTTTATGATTTTATTGGTCCACTCTTATTCCTTTCCACCATAGGAATTTAGAGTTTCTCACCTATTTTGAATTTATGAGATGATGTATTGTGGCCGACCTTGGTAAATGTTTCTAAGGCTAAGAATGGTATAAAAGAAAGGCAAGTTGTGAAGAATTGGATGAGTGTGTGATGCAAAGTGATGAAAGTGTGACACAAATTTTAAGAGAAGTGTGTTTTTGAGTGAGTTGTAAGAGCAGTTTTTGAGTGTGCTAAAGGTAGTGAACTTAAGATTTTTGTAATCCTGTGAATGTGCTTTAATTGTTTTGGTGGATCTTTTGTTCTATTTTGTATCTATAGGCAGTGAGCCTCCCTATTGTACTGTGAGTCCTATCTCAGGCAGTCAGCCCTTAGTAGTGAACCTTTGTATTCAGTTTATAATTTTTATATTTTTGAGTTAACCCTCACCATGGTTTTTCCCTTATTAGGTTTTCCATGTAAAAATTAGTTGTTTATTGTGTTGATTTACTACCTGTTATCTGTGTTTCATGCTCATATTTAATAACAGAATAGTGTGGTTGAAGTGATAAAGTTTTAAGTTTGAATTTATGTGACAACTGATTCACCCCCTCTCTCAATTGTCCTGCGCCTCTTTAACAATTAGTATTAGCTATTGTGGTTCCTTGTTATTGAGCTTAACCACTTAAGGAAGGTCCAATGGCACACAAGTTGTCAATCCTTATGTTTGATGGAACTGAATACAAAGATTGGAAGGGATAGATCAGAGGATATATTATCTCTCTTGGTTTCAAGACTTGGAAGGCTATTGAGAATAAGTATACACCTTCGTTTGGTGGTGTTAATCTAGTATATGAGATCTCTCCTTATGAAGAAAATGAGAGGGTGAAGTATGCGATTTGTAGTGGTCTATCTAAAAATGAGCAAATCAAGGTTAATTATTTAGAAACTACATATGAAGTCTAGAAGAAGCTAGAAGATATGTCTGAATGAAATGGAAAAGTGAAATTGGCAAAGAGACTAGTAACAAAGTGTAGATTTGTGAACCTGAAGATGGAAGATGGTGAAGAATTTACAACCTTCTTTCATAGGGTAGAAAATATTGTAAATGAGGTGAGAAATCAAGGAGGAAAGCTAGCAGATGAAGACATAATAGAGAAGATCCTGATCACCCTACCAGACAGCTATAGTGATAAGATCCTAGTGATTGAAGAAATGTATGACCGTAAGTACACCTTGGAAAACTTGTCCAACACCCTATAAGCATTTGAATTGAAAAAGTTGTAGAAAGATGACAAGATAGAAGAAAAGATAGAAACAAAATTTAAGGAAATGAAGATTGAGGAGGAACTAGATAGCAATGATGTTGATGAATTGAAAGCTAAATTCACCAAGAAGTTGAAGAAAGGTACCAAAAATTATAAAGGTATGTTTCCCTTTAAATGATTTAGTTGTGGTAATATCGATCATTATGATTTAAGGTGTCCAAATAGGGTTGCACATAAAAAGAATAAGGATTATAAGGATAAGGATAGGAAGGATACGAAGTATAAGAAGTTGTACTATGTTAAGGAAGAGGCAAGTATTTTTGATGATGAATCTAAAAATGAGGTTGATGATAGTGAATGCTTATTCTTAGCTTTGGAAAATAAATTTTTATCCAATAACTCAGGAAAATTTGTAAGTAAGAAACCTCCAAAAGTTAAGAAGAATAGGATGGAAGGTACTTTGGTTACTACATTTTATGCAAGATAGGATGAAGATTATTGGGTAATTGACAGTGGATGTTCAAACCACATGACTGGAGATAAGAGTAAGTTCAGTAAACTTGAAAAATATGATGGTGGTTTAGTCATGTTCAGTGATGATTCTGGAGCTATGATATGTGGTAAAGGTTCAATTAGGGGTATGTGAAGGATCATCATGGAAAAAATAGGCCCTTAAGTGGCAAAAAATTTAGAAAAATTAGAGTTAGGAAACTTGACATAAAAATTTGAATAAGCTATCTATAGTATTTCAAAAATATGTAAGAATAGAATTTGTAGAAAATTGAATGTAGTTTCTAAACCACTAGGTTTATTTAAAAAAAAAAACAATTTGGTGAAAATTTGAAATTTCAATGCAGTAGTACTTAAATTTCAGAGAAAAAATAAGAAGTAGGTGTTTGTTTGACCACCCTAACCACAATAAAATGATAATATTTTTTTATAAAATTTTAGATATAAGTAGAGGACTCATGTCTCGATGTGATGCATTTTTTTTGTAATTTTTTTCTAAGTAAATAATTAATTATGAATTTTTTATTACAACTTTTAAACAATATAAAAACTCGTATGTCTGACCTCCTTAACTTGGTCAAAACTTCATGAAATTTAATTTTTCTTTATTTAATCGTATAGTATGTGAAGCATAGAATGTGACGCGTGTTTTAGATTCAAAAAATGTGATACTCTTTGAAAGTTATAAATGCTTTTTAATAAGCATATCAATCAGGACTGAAGTCATAATTCAAATAGAAAATTAATAATAATAATTTATTAAATTCAAAGTAAAGCATAATTTATATTGGTGGAAAGTTGAGAATCTCCTTTAAAAACCCTTTTTGTTTCATCAATTTTGGGTTAAAAAAAAGTTGTCAGCCACATAGGTCATCATATCACTTCATATCACCACTTTTTGGCCCATCATGATCCTGTACATACCCTCATTTTCTATTTGAATTACGACTAAAGTCTTGATTGATAGGTTAATTCAAAAACATCTATAGCTTTCAAACAGTATCACATTTTTAGAATCTGAAACATGCATCACATTATATGCTTCAAATACTATAGGATTACCAAAAAAAATTGAATTTCATGAAGTTTTGACCAAGTTAAGGTGGTCAAACATACGATTTTTTATATTTTAAAAAGTTGTAATAAAAAAATTGTAATTATTTATTTACTTGGAAAAAAATTACAAAAAAAATGCATCACATCGAGACATGAGTCCTCTACTTATATCTAAAATTTTATAAAAAAATATTATCATTTTATTGTGGTTAGGTTGGTCAAACAGACACATACTTCCTATTTTTTCCTTGAAATTTAAGTACTACTGCATTGAAACTTCAAATTTTCACCAAATAGATTTTTTTTTTAATAAACCTTGTAGTTTAGAAACTACATTCAATTTTCTATAGATTCTATTCTTACATATTATTGAAATAATATTAGATACTTATTCAATTTTTTACGTCAAGTTGCCTAACTCTAATTTTTCTAAATTTTTTGCCACTTAAGGGCCTATGTTTTCCATGATGATCCTGCACATACCCTTAGTTAAGGTTTTTCCTAGATTATCTCTCCTCTCTCATCTATAAATATGAGAGGATTCTATTGTATTATTTACCTTTTTTTTTATGCAATGAACTGCTACTCATTTGTGATGCAATATTGAAACTTTGATTTCATTGATGTGAAACTATTTTCAAATCAATAAAGAAGGCTAAATTGCATAGCTTACTTTGATTTGGGTCAATTTAAATGAATGCGAATGTTCTTATTTCATTCTCATAATTTTATCTAATTATTGGATTGAATTGGTGGTGTATTATCAATTGAGGTTGAATGGCCTTCAAGATAATTTGTGTAGAATTTGTACTAGGCCTATTTGCTTGAAATTATGAGATGTTGATAATATTGGTGAATGATCTATAAGATTTCTTACTTATAATTGTTCATGTTGATCATGGATCTGATTTTGAAGTATGTTTAGGACTTTTTGCTTTAGTTACATTGTTGGTTGCTATAATGTGGAATTCATTAGTTAAGACTACATAATGACTTTGTCCCTCCATGAACCTTCTTGTTACCTATCTTTTATCATACGGGTACTCCTAGACTTTGGTTTGGCAATTTAGAAGTAGTGAAAATTATATCTTAGGTTTCATTTAAAGGTGTATCACATCAAGAAACAAAACCATGAAACATTATAAACATATGAACTCTAAAAAAAGAGAGAATTATGATTGTCACACCCCCATATAATTAGTGTAGTATATATTATAAATTTTAGAACTTTAGTTTCAATAAGTAATAAGAAGGGCACCTCCCCTTCCTGAGAGGAGATATTTCATCTCACATAACTATCATGGCTGAAAATCAAGTTTTGTAATATGTAAAGAGATTACAGTATTTTCACCCAACACAATGGAAGGTGACAACCTTGAAAACTTTAAACACTTTGACAACTATCTCCAAACTTTCTCCTCAATGTTTCTTTAACCTAAACCTACAAATCACACACTAAAGAGAGTAGAAATTGTTGCTTTATTAGTGGACATGGATTTTCCTTGGTCAAACCCTATTTTGGTAATCAAACATTGAAATGAAATGAGATAGGAATGGAGAATGATGAATGGACAAAATATGATGTCACAAATCACCAAACCCTAGCAATAAGAGGTTGAAAACATGTATAAAATGGCTCTAATGAATGTATATATTGAATCTTTCTTGAATGTGATAGATATTGAGTGAAATGCTAGCTTGAAGCATAAAACTCAACATCACAATTATTAGCTAAAAAATAAATATGATGCATGAATTCTTTGACATCATGCTTGATACTTGAATAATTCTCTAAACTACTTGTTAATCTACCCTTGAATGCTCTTGAATTTTCTTGTAAACACTTGAATACTCTTGTGAACTCAAACTTTCTATATGCATGAATACTTGAATGCTTGGGGTGAAAATGAGTGAAAGAAACTTGTATTTATACTTAATTATGTAAAAATTTATAAAATTACAACATTACAAGCCAAAATTAGATCTACAAGGATAAAATATCACCAAGAGTTTTAATTAATTTTAATTTTGGGTCACATGATACTATACACCCAAGGTGGCATATGAGTCCCATTAGGCATAATTTATGGGAAAATGTTAAAAAATGCTTAGAAAGGTGTAAAACCAGGATCTAGACCCAAAACCCTAGCTAGTCCCATATTCCTGAGGTGGTGTATGAGTCCCATACCACCAAATTTGGGCCACACAACATGAAAAAACTTGAATTGTGAGTGGATGTTGGTTTATGTCAGGATTATCCTCAAAAAATATACATTAAATGAGGCATATGGATGCAAACTAAGGCCAATTAAAGCATAAAGAAACCTAATTATTTAATAAAACCTTATAAAAGTGTGAAAGTGTGTTAAAAAACTTTACAACACTTGAAATAACATACCTATATAATCTCATTTAGTTCACAAGGGCCCAAGACCTAATGTCAATATATTAGACATATTACAACACTAAATCAAGGCCATGATGGGGGTACCTTTTTTGTCATTACATCTAGCCCCCAGTTTAGTGAGAGGAGGAACTTTCAGCTTCCAACTCATAGTAAAGTAGACCAATCCACATCAAGAGGAGTCCAATGCACCAATACTAGTAAGATAGGACAACCATGATTAAGAGGGTTGCGCAAGTGCCCAAGAAAAAGGTTCTATGGCTAACTATCATAAACACAAAATAACACACATGATAATGATATAAAGAGAAATAAAAAAACACTACCAAATACAAAATAGAAATGAAGAATAAAGGAAAAATAGGGGTGGATCAATCTTCGATGTTTTTCCATCACGATGTGGATCGGATCTAGGTTGTTTGTCTAAAAAATGCACACTTAGTCTAAGGTAATAGAACTCTAGTCTATCCATTGGGTCAGAAATCTAAGAAGGTGAGACACATACAAAAATTGTTGGTATGTACTCACACACACACATGAGTGGATAAGGGAAATTCATGCCTCAGTTGGGATTCCTAACAAACCATAACAAAGTTATACCTCCTGATAACTTTGATAAGGCACCACAAAAAAAATGATCTTTGAGCTTCATAAGGCAAGAAAAGCTTCATATGCTTAGAACTCATGAACAAACAAGATGGCTCCACATGCATGCAAAGTGTGTTATGCAAGGTGGCCATATAATTGAAATGCAAATGCAATAATAAGGAACATTCAAAGGAGTCTTGCTTAATCATGCGAGGTCTTAACTTAGGGAATATTGTGCCTAATGTCTCCAAGAGATGACCGATAAAAGAATAGAATATTCATAACTTATGGGATGTAATGTGTCACTTCAAGCCACTAAGAGGAAAATAATATGCTTAGAGAGATCAAGCTCTTGAAGTGCATCACACCCAATTTCATCCACAAAGCAAAAAAAAATATCACATGAAGTAAGAAGACTGCACCATAAACCATGAAAATGAAAAATGCAAAAGAATAATGCCAAACTATGCCCCCACTTTAAATAAATTGTTAAACACCATACTATGAGCAATAAGTTTAAAGTAGCAAACAATAAATGCAAACAAGAAAGAAGACATTAGAGATGACTTGGAAAGCCCTATGCCAAGTCATATGTTTCCAAATGAAGCTACATCATGCAAAGAAAAGAGAGGAGTTGCCCCAAAAAAGAAAACACCAAACACATAAGGGATCTATGGATTTGGGGTTAGTATGTTCTTGCTACAATGTTTTTAGAGAGCTTGAAACTATCCCCATTCCCCAAATACACCTAGAACTAGAACAATGTCACAAAGAGAGCAAAAACAAAGAAAAACCTTTTTGGATCAACATGGAAGAGACATGAATGTCTCTATGCCTTGTGTCATCCCTAAAAGGAAAATTAAAGACAAATGAAAAAATTAAAGGAAAATATTTTTTGTCAACAAGGAAGAGACATGAATGTCTTAACATCTTGCATCATCCCCAAAAGTAAAACACAAGACAAATGAAAAAGATAAACGAAATCTTTTTGGGTTAGCATGGAAGAGACATGAATGTCTCGGTGCCTTGCGTTATCCCCAAAAGGAAAACACAAGACAAAGAAAATAAATAAAGAAAAATCTTTTAGAAAAATGAAAAGATGTATGATATAGAGAAGAATGAAGGTACAAATAGAGTTATTTCATAAAGAGAGAGAGAGAGAGAGACAGAAAATAGATCATAGGGGATCACATCATGCACATGCAATTACACCAAAAAATGAAAAAGAAATAATGAAAAATATTAGTAAGGTGTGAGTCAACCTAAAGCATATCGTCTTCATCCCAATCATGTTTGTTGTATACTAAAGGAAAACAACTAGCTAAAGGGACAATAGAAAGTGTCGAACTATGGCCATCTCTAGGTTCAACACTCTTCTTAGGAGAATTGTTATTTAAGCTCATAGAAGAGGAAAATAATGTATTCAATTCATTATGCACTTCCTCATCAATTTTAGTAATCTCCTCACTGTCATCTAAATTAATCATGATAGGAGGTCGAATGATAATGTCTAAAGAAAGGTTTAGTGATTGTGTTATATGATCATTCTATTTCGGGGTAGGGGTCTAGACTCATTTTGCATTGCTTTAGTCTAGTTTGTATCTTGATTTAATTTTTTTATTTCTTCATGTAACCTTCAAGCAAGGGCACGATGTCTACGCCTGTGCTCTCTAGAACCTTTGTTCCTTTTAGTTCTATTTTCAAGTTTCATTTGTGGAGTGGGTTGATCAACCATAGGTTTCTTTTCTTCCCCAAGGGGAGGAACAAAAAGAACCATGGAAGGTTTTTTGATCACTTTCTCTTTAACTTTGTAAACTTGTTTTATTCTAGGAAGCGTGACAAGATTTTTTTCATTGTCTCTTGTTATTTTGTATGAAGTAGGTGAAGGTTCTGCCTTAGGTTGGTCTTAGTTATTTGGAAAAAATTTAGGTTCAATCATGGTCTCATCAAGGATGGTAGGCTTTTTTGTAGGTTGAGGCATGTTTCAGAGGGATAATTTTTCTACTTTCTTTTCCTTGAACTTTTTATAGGATTTGAAAAATAAGTATGATCATGGTTTGATAGTTTCTATGGGCTTGGGCCAAAAGAAATATAAGGAAAATTTTCCATGGGAAGACAAAGGGTTGAAGCCATCATTCAATGGATGGTGAAAATTTCATTTTCAAAGGGAAACTTTAAGCATTTATGTACAACTAAAGGGACTACATTCATGGATCAAATCCAAGGATAACATAGCTTCACACAAAATTGGTTTGACTATGGGATGATGGAGAATGAGATATTTAATATTTTCAGTCCTATTTGTAAAGGAAGGGTGATCGATCCCATCATAGGGCAATCAAAAAGTTGTTATGCATCTTGGTTCATGCTTTTGGTTTATCTTGTATATCTTGATAGAGCCCATGCAGATGTTAGAATTCCTCAGTGACCACATTCTCTCCACATAAGTGATCTACTAGTATCCCATTAGTGGGCTTGTCATAGATTCAGCCAGCTATGTAAAGAGGACCATCAGGTGCATATTTAAGTTTATCCTTAAAGGAGAAAGCAATGTCAAGAAGCTTTTGAGTTTGGACCTTATGAGGAATGACATCTATCATGCCTACCAAATCATCCATAGGATCATTATCTATAGGATCATGTTGAATAGTATCATCCGTATAAACAATCATTACATCATTCTTTGTAGTTTCACTAGCTTTGAAAAATGAAATGTTATGTTTTGGCATAGGGTTTGTAAAAATTTGAAAGTTTTGGTTAGGAGGGGTAATGGACTTATTTCCTTGATCACTAACACCTCCAATGGAAAGATGATCGGAATCAATGAGGTCTTGTACAAGATGTTTAAGATGCTTCCAATGTTATGTATCGTGCCCATTTTTTCGGTGATAATAGCAGTAAGGATTTGGTCCATAGTTTGCGGAAAATGGTTTATTAGGATCAGGTGTTTTAATAGTAGGCAAGGTAATCATCTTGTGTTCTAAGAGTTGTGACATTGTATTGTGAAGGGTATCAAGCAAGGGAGTGAATTTCCTTTTTGGGTTCCCATAGCTAAAGGGAATCACAATTTTAACAACAGTTACTTGGTTATTAGCATTCTGAGTTGTCTATTGAGGGGAATTGAATTGAAGGAAACCTTTATTCTATTTTTGAAAAAATTGAGAATTGTTTTTTTTTGCAAGCTCAGCCTACTGAGTACGGAGATAGAATTGGAATTTGTATCTCGACTACTAATCTTGAGTTTAGATAATCACAAAGGGAAATACACAATTGAATAAAGGATGGTAATTTCATCATGGTAAGCTTAAATCTTGTATCTTACTTTGAAAATTTTTGATGAGCATCTTTTGAAGGTGAGGGTTAGGGACCTTGAAATCAATTTGGGATAAAGTGATTGGTAGCATGAAATAAAGTCAGCAATATTTTCTTCTTCTTTTTTCTTACATCTCATAAAATCGTCCAAGGTAATCATAGGAGTCATATGCACTTGGAAATGGTTGATAAATGCCTCAACAATTTAATTGAATTAATGAATTGAGTTGTTCGGTAAAGAATAAAACCATTCTAAGTCAGTATCCTTCAAAAACCTAGGGAAAAGCTTAGCCAAGAGTTTATCATTAAGGAAAAATTCACTACATAAGGTAGTATAAGCATTAACATGGTTAGAAGGATCTCCCTTTCCTCCATATTTCTAAAATATAGGTACCTCTACACCTTGTGGTATCGGTGTCCAAAATATCTCCAAGGACAATGGGCTACTTTTGACATAATATGTAGGTGGGCCATTTTGATTTTAGTTGATGGTGGAAATTGTTTTTGAAGGGATGAAACAGTTTGGAAGAGTTGATTTATGAGGGGGTCATTGCTTGTTTTATAAGATGGAGGTGAGAAAGGTGAAGGGGTGTATGTGTTTGAGGGATCAGTGAATGGAATTCTTATAGGTGGTAAAGTGGTAGGAGATATGACATTTGATAGCACAAAGGTAGTAGGGATGCTCGCGAAAATACCAAAGGGAGGAATCAAATTAGTAGTTGGTTGTGTTTGTGTTGTGACTTGAGGGTTGGTATAGGTAGGAATAGAGGCAATTGTTGTGGGAGGAGAAATTTGAATTCCTCCATGGCTTGTGACATTGCTTGTAGGTAAATGACAACTAGTGTTTGAGGGGAAATGTTTTCCAAACATTTGAACTATGTTTTTCACAAGGTCAAGTCCATCTTCACTTTTAAGCATGCAATCAATGTTATCTATGGTAGTGATGGCAGTAGTTGAAATGTTGTCATTTTGCACTTGATGTTGAAGGTTTGCTAAGTCTTCATGGATTTGTATTATGTTTTCTTATGGAACACTAGCAACCATTGGTTAAACATGTGTCACACTAATTGAAGGTAAAGAGTTGCTAAGAGTATGATCCATACCTAGTGTACTAGATAACCAAAGATCCATGACAATTGTGCTATTGTGGGATGACATGAGTCTTGAACTTCGTCTCACTACAGTATTAGCAATTGGACACAAAATACTCATGTAAGGGCTTCTAAATGTTGAATGAATGCAAATGAAATATAAGCTAAGAACAATGAAATGATTATAACATAAATTATGTAAACAAGGATAGAAAGCTATAAAAAACAAAAAGAAGCTCAAAAATAATACTTTAAATTTTGGAAAACACAGTGTAGAATCTGCACTGGGACTAATTCACCCAAAAGGGCGTATGAGTCCCAGTGAGGGTTTTTTTTTTTAAATTTAGAAATTTTCAATTGATTTTTATGCTTTTTATGTTGTATGATCTATAACCTAAGTGAAAATGCAGATTTTATATGAATTTCAATAATTTGAGATGAAAAAATGCAACCTATATACACTTTCACTAATGCAAAATTTGAAAACCTTAGAATTCTAATTAGCTAATGCAAACCCTAATCTAATGTTAATGCAAGCAAGATCTAGGATGACGATGCACTCCAAATCATAATTATGATGTTCTAAATGAAGGTTCAACAAAATGGAATGGCTGAAAATGGGGTAAGATGCTTTTGTATGGTTTAAAACATAGAGAAAATCCACTTTCCAATTATTTCATTTAAGGATAACCCTAGAAATCTCAATTCATTCAAGAAGGGGAAAGAAATCTAACAATAGCACTATCCTAGGGGCTAATTGTAAACTAATGAGGGGTTCACCACCTAGTTAGGACTTGGAAAGAAAAATGCAATGTAAGATGTAATGCTTAACCCTATTATGATGCAATCTTTCACTAAATGACATGGAAATGTATGTAAAACAAAACAAAAAGTTGTAAGAAGAAATTTGTGCACCTGGAAATCTAAAGATGACTGAATGAAGTTTTGAAATGCTAAAATTAGTGACTTTAATGTTGACTCGGACTCATACGCTAGATTAGGTGAATCAGTCCCAAATCTTGGTTTTTGTGTAGAAACAAGAATTTGGTAATGGGTATTTGAATCCTTAAAAAGAAAATTTTTGACCTAAAGTGGGACTCATATGCTCGAACTAGTGTATCAGTATAGTTAGGGATTTCTAAAACTTCAAATTCTGAATCCAGTCTTCAACGTCTACATTGTGCTTCCCAATTGATTTTTGAATCTGAACCCCAAATTTACAACCTCTAGAAGTCTTCCAAGTATCTCCAATGTAAGGTGACAACTTTGAAAACTCTCTCTAGGCTTGATCCTCAATGTTTCTTCAACCTAAACGTACAAATCACACACTATTAAAGAGAGGGGAAAATGTTGTTTTGTTAGTGGATAGGGGTTTACCTTGGTCAAACCCCATTTTGGTAATCAAACCTTGAAATGAAATGAAATAGGAATAGAGAATGATGAATGAACAATATATGATGTTGCAACTCACCAAACCCTAGAAATAAGAGGTTGCATACATTTATGAGACAACTCCAATGGATCCAGATCTTGACTCTTGCTTGAATGTGCTAGATCTTGAGTGAAATGCTAGCTTGAATCATAAAACCATAGATAAAGATTATTAGCTAATAAAAAACATGATGCATGAGGTCTTTGACATGATGCTTGATTCTTGAATAATGTTGTAAAATGCTTGATAATTTTCCCTTGAATTCTCTTGAATGCTCTTGTAAACACTTGGATTCTCTTGTGAACTCAAACTTTCTATATGCATGAATAATTGAATGCTTGGGGTGAAAATGAGTGAAACAAATTTGTATTTATACTTAATTATGCAAAAACTCCCAAAATTACAATATTACAAGAAGACATTAGATCTAGGAGGATAAAATTCTACCAAGAATTTGAATTAATTTTAATTTTGGCCCACACGGAACTCATATTCCCAAGGTGGCATATTAGTCCCATAAGGCATAATTTATATGGGACAATTTTCAAAAAATGCTTAGAAAGGTGTAAAACTAGGATCGAGACCCAAAACCCTAGGTGGGACCCATATGCCTAAGGTGGTGTCTGAGTCCCAAACCACCAAATCTAGGCCACACAACCATAAAACACCTAAATTATGATTGAGTGTTGGTTTATGTCAGGATTATCCTCAAAAAATTGCATTAAATGAGGCTTGTGGATGCAAAATAAGGCCAATTAAAGCATAAATAAGTGAAATTATTTAATAAAACCCTAGAAAAGTGTGAAAATGTGTTACAACACTTTACAACACTCCAAATAACGTACCAATAAACTCATTTAGTTCACAAGGGCCCAAAACCTAATGTGAATATATTAGACATATTACAACACTAAATGAAGGTCATGTTAGGGGGGGTACTTTTTCCATCATTTCACATGTAGTAATCTCTTTTGATTAGCTTTTTTTTATTCTCCTTACTCTTATTGTTTACAAATATTTTTGGGAATTTTGAAGTATAATGGACTATATCACCATTGCTAAAACATTTGAAAGGTAGTTTACCATTGTACTTACCGGTGCCCTTTTTCATCTTTCTCACAAACTTAGAGTTGGAAATATGAACAATAACCTAGATGAAGTTAGCCACACTTCAAAGGATCAACCATGAATAATACCATCCACATGAATAAAGAAGTGTTACAAGAAAAGTAAGAAGATAACTTGATCAAATGATGATCTATATTGAATTAATCTAGAATGCTTTACAAATGTACAAGATCCTTCCTTATATATGAAAGGATAGAGTTAGTTAGATAACCACCTTGGTTACGATCATTAAATGCCTAATGCCTAATTATAAATGCATGAGTGAAATATTAAATGCCTAGATAACTACATTCCTATTAGGAAGATATGGGACCCCATTAAATACTAGTTTCTAGAATGCCACCTAGGAAACTAACTCCTAAGTAAACTTATGAAAGATGTGAATAGGTCTAACTAATATCTAGTTAGGAAATAATCCCATTCACACTAACACCCCCCATAAGTGCAACTTGGGAGTGTATTTATGATGCAAATGATGCAAGGATGCAATGATGGGTCCTAGCTACCATGCCATGTTAGGTACCCATGTACAAATATAATGAAAATAAATCTCTCACAAATGGAGAAAAGGAGAAAACCCAATGGGACAAAACTCCTCCCCAAAAAAGAGATATAATGAAAAATCTATGTTAATCATGTACAAGTAATGGAAGTGATGTATGGAGGTCTCAACATCAATACTCCCAAGAGCTACATTCTTCAAAAGAGTATAATAATCAATAGCCCCCATAAGAAGGAAATAGAGAGACTATATAGCTCCCCCACAATATGTAATCACCAGCAAAAATGGTAAGCATCTGAAGAAAAAACATGATATAGTGTCAACAAACAACTTGTCTCCCTTTCAAAAAAAAAAACCAAGTACAATTGCAGGGATGCTTCCCATTTCGAATACGAATTGAAGGAAGGAAGGATGAATTTGTATGATGATGATGTATCTAAAAACTACTCATGTATCCTTTCCTAAGAAAGATGAAGATTTCATAATAAAATTAGGTACATGCCTAATTAATGAAGAAGGTGACAAACCAAGACTATGTGAAAGCTATTTTTGAACAAGATCCAAATAAAATACAATGATCCCTCCATTGAAGGAATAGATGGAGAGTAGATTGTCCCCCCAAAATTAATTGTTCTCAAAACTACTTAAAGAAGTTTGAAGCCAATCCAATGGTAGATGCTAAAGAAAATATAACTCCATAATAAAGTGAGAGGGAAGAAGCCTCATATATGAAATATCTGAAGAGGAACCAAATGCCCCCAAGGATGTATCACCAAGATCAAGATCTCTAATCAAGGTTGAAACCATGGAATGTAGAGACTCAAGAAAACTCTCTAAAGTAGTATCTACATGTAGAGGAGAGATATCCCCTTGAAAATTTCCTCTAAATGTGTACAATTATCCAAGTCATAAATACCTAAAACAAATCCATCATGTGATCCCAAGTATGGAAAACTGAATATGTCCTAATGAATAGGAATGATGGAAGCCACAATCAATGAATTTGAAAAAATAATCACTGCAAGTGAAGGTACATCTATTGTATCTGATGGAGAAGAAACATTTGAAGAACCATTGACATCCTCATCTGAAGATTCAAAGTATTCCAAATCTGTAAGCTTCTACATAGCAATATCATCATAGGGTATCATGCCTAAAGAATGAAGAGGCACATGGCATTTTGAATCATGATCATCAAGGAATGCTGGAGTATGAAGATCACCATATAGCTCCAAAATCTTAGTCCAAATAATATGGGGACAATCACAATGATAAATACCTTTCAAAATATCATCATCAACATGCATTGCAATAACATCTAAGACATCATACCTTCTGCAACTCTAAGAAAAATTTTGGATACTTTTTTTAGGAGGGGGAAATAAACCATAAAATGTGAAAAAAATTGAATTGATTGGAGATGGTTTATGATGCAATCTCTCCACTATCTATAGTTTCCCCTTCCCAACATAATCAGAGAAGGATGATATGGAAACCCCATAACAAACTATGATATATCTCAAATATTACAAAGATATGACCTTTAATATCAAATAGAAACTTTCAAATATGATGTGCTAGAGAAAATAAAGCCTCCAATGTAAACAAACCTTTCTGAAATTATAGTATGTCTATGTTATCAAACAAATGCCACAAATTGCAAAAAAATCAAATGAGAATACCTGCTGTTGAATCTAAAAAAAGTGGATGGACAGAATGATAGAGCTTTAAATCACCTTCACAATGTCACTAGAATTTCCAAATTCTGACAAAATGGTGAAAATATATGAGCTCAGGAGTCCAAATGGAAGGACTAACTTTTGATAGCTATAATTTGTACCCATAGAAAAATCTGGAAAAATACTCTACATAGCTGCAATGTACATGGAATTATCTTACCAATGATATCTTGTTTGAGAAATTTTTATATCCAAACAAAAAGTTATGCTCCATTGAAAAAAACTACCCTATTGAGGGGTGTAGGCTAAATAGGTGCAAAAATAAAACACCTAGGGAAAAAATTTCAGCCCCTGGGCACCAACATGACCTTAGGGCTAAGATGTGCAAAAAAAAAATTCAATGACCCAATAAGCGACAACAGGGTTGTGTGTCAATGGAGATCCAAGGCACCACTCAAAGCTCTACCTGGTGAAGGAACCGGTCAGTAGTGAATATCGACAATCGATAAACACAAGAAGATGGTAGACATTTTAACACACCAAAAACTAAATAGAAATGGGATATGGCTCATGTAGATGGAACAATCAACATGAAGTTGGCAAGTGTTGACGATGATGTCACTCACAACAGTAGTGAAGATAAATTCCTCACAGGAAAACCACAAAGAGCCTATCCTTCTTGAAGGACTTAACCAGATGCAACCTAGGGGTGTTTGTATAATAGGAAAAGGTTGGATTAGTTCAATCCCAAGCCTCTAGTAGAAAGGTCTTGAACGTACTAGGTTTACTTCATGGTATGATGTGATATTATTGTTAATCTCAAAAGGAATATGGTTATCTTCTATTTTCTTAAGAATATCTCTAGTTTTAATAAGAATTGTAAGCATCAGGTATAATCTTTCTAGTTCAATCATAAAATATCATCACAAAATCTAAAGATTTGAAATAATATTTCATGAACATCAACAATTTGCTATCACTTAAGTAGATTTAGCTTTAACCATTCAATAACTTCATAGAAAATGAAATATTTTCAATAAATTTCCATTCATTTTTATATTTTTTGAAGTATTTTCAAGAATTTAAAAGTCTATTCTAAAATAAAGCATAAAAAAAAATTAAAAAAGAAAAATTTCTCCCAATTATTCTCCATGCATGCCCTAAAGAGTTAATAAAATCAAAGAAAATCACTTTATACTTCACTAGATTGCTTCACAACTACATACAAAATGGTGTGCCCTTTTAAAGAGAGGGGTTTTAGTTTGGACACCAAGTAGGTTCTACATGCACCCTTAAGCGGCGTAGCACAGGGTCTTATTTAGATGAACTAACAAAACTAGCTACAAGGATTCATGAGAAAGGTAGCTATCAAATTTTCTTTGATATTGATTAAATTCTACTTGCATACAAGTTTTTAGTCTGGAATGATTCAGAAAATAGGAAAAAATAACAAAACTTAAAGAATTGTTTGCTCTCTTGACATCCACAAATTCTAAACTTAACTTAAAAAGAAGTATCCCCTAGCCTTTTATAGAAATAAGACACATATAGGATAAGACAAATACATGAGAGTAAATCCAAGGGATGAATCACATCAAGGCATGTGGAATGTGGTGACTGGTAAGAGATTTGCAACTGATGTCAACAAAGTGGTGGTATATGGAGCCTAATCAGACACAGACATTAAATTTCCCCTTTTATCTATGTGGTTCCCCCCCTAATTATTTACCGGGACCAAGGGGTAGTGCCTCTTATGGGGGTTTGGAGGCAGCACCCCCAAGACAAGGTCAAGGGGTAGCGCCCCTTGCGGGGTCCAAGGGAAATTCCATGAGTTGATAAAACCCTATTTTGCAACCGACATAAGTCTTGACAAAAGTCTAAGGGTTTGGGTTTATGTTGACATTATACTGTAGCATTTTGCAATGGTATTGAGTTGCAAGGATTACTGGTTGTAATGGGTTTGATTTACTAGATAATAATATTGGACTCTTTGTTGGTGGATGTAGCCTAAGTTTGGGTGAACCACGTTAAATATTGTCTCCCATTATTAATATTTATGTGTTTTTCATTCCTCTATTTAATCTTTATTTGCCTTTAATTGATATTTTTTGCATATAATTCCTAACACAAAGGTCAACTTCAATCTACACATTGAAGCACTTCAGGTTTTATCTTTTTATATTTTTTCTAGGAAAATATCTTGAATCAGGATAGTGTGTAGTAATTTTCCCATATATTCATAATGATCATGTCATCATCCTATTCCTACACTTTTAGTCTATCTTGGGTTTTGTACTCTCGAGAATGAGCTTCCTTGAAGGTTGGCACTTTCTATCACCAAATGAGTGAAATACTAGGATCCCAAGTATTCCAACATATTCAAAGACCTCTGTGTGACTTCCTGGAACATACAACCTAATTTGGATATGATTATATCCATGATTCAATTTTTCCTGATGATCCATACCCAAACTCTACATCACAATCTACACCTCATGTAATCACAAATTCCACTCATTAAATCCCCTTTTAAAAAGAAAACATTTTAAAACAAAATCTCATGTAAATAAAACCATCATTAAATTTATTATCATTTAAATTTCTCATAAATAACATACTTTCTAGCATATCACAAATCCTTGCATGGTTATCTTTTATATACCGGGTGTAGACATGGAAAATTAGCATCATGCATTTAATTAATTCATATCCATTCATTCATCAAATAAATCAAGTTTATCTCTAAATTCATCCATTTAAATTAAATAAATCAACTTTATTTAATTTAATCCTAACATCACCCTCTTTGATTAAATAAATCAAATCTTTATTTAATTAAGTCTAAAATCATCTTTCATCTCCTTTTGATTTAGTTTAATCCTTAAATCTAAGTCAAATGGGTCAAATCACCTAATCCTCTTTTAAATTAACTAAATTAGGATTAAATCTAATCTAATGCATGCCACATTCTCTAGATTTTTCCACATGCACAAATAAAGGATTTTAATTCATTTATTAAATCCTCATTTTCCCTCAACAAGGCATCTTTGGAGAATATTCCCTCAAGTTTGAATTTAAATCAAGTTGACTTGTCCCTTCCAACATGGCATTAACTCCCCTCTTACATGTCCCCGACTTGGTATTTAAGTCCCTTTTTCTCCCTCCAACAAGCCAAATTTGAAATTTGAAAAGGCCAACTAATGTCATTTATTGGCACATTGACCAAAACTTTTAAATCCTCCATCCACTCACATGTTGACAAGTGGCATCTTTCCATTGGTTGATTCTTAGTCCCACATTTCTCCATTTTGGACATCTCTTCAACCTAAAATTTTATAAATAAGAGGCTTTAGTCCTCATGTGATCATCCACAACTTGAGTAAAATTACTATACTCAAATCCATAGCAATCTATCATCAATTTCATCCAAGCAGAGTTAGGTTTTTTAGATATTTTCAACATGGAGCTCCATTGAAGTCATCACCACAAGCATGCATCTTTCATTAATCATCTTCATCACATCATTGGAGTTGGGAAAGGGCCAATTTTCACATCAAATTGGCACCAATTCCCCCATGGGATCAAGAGTTTGCATTGCTTTCAATAGGATTTAGCTTACTTTCTTGTTCTTTCATTTTATTCTTGTTTTATTTCCTATTTAGAGCTTTGCTAATGGATTTCATGGGGAATCCTTGTTCTTACTTGCATATGATCTTCTAATGTGGTTTTTTATTGTGTTTTACGAGTATTTGGACTAGGGTTCTACATTTTGGCACTAGAAGGAGGGAAACCAGGAGATCAAATCATGTTTTTTGAAAAAAATTCATGCCTTTTGTGTGTTTGTAGAAAAATCCGCCACTAGAAGCTCAGCATCTCTATTTAGCCCCGCTGAGAACTCGGCATTTCCATATGGCACCGCTAAAAATTTCAAGCTGTGACGCTTCAAACTTCCTTCCCAAAATTCAAATTTTCATATAGAACCGCTGACGCTTTCTGGCCTACTAGAATCTTTTCAAAATCCAAACTAAACCACTGATAAAACTAGTGATGCCTTCATGCTCACTAGTCTGGCTGCAGAGTGACATTGACTGGTAAGCGATGCTATATAGCACCACTAGTGACTTCAAACTGTGATGCCTTCGTGGATTGCACCGCTAGAGGGAAGTAAAAACTGAAAAGTTATTTCTAGTATGTGTTTTTTTATCAAATTCTAGTTATTTCGCATGTTTTCTGCTTTCTTGACCTCTATTTTTGTAGATTCTAACTAATTTTCTTGTAGGTTGAATTGTTCAAAGGTGAAGCGGAAAATAAGCATGATAACCTCATCTTGTGATACCAAGTGTTTTTAAACACTAGTGTTTTTTCAACACTTTTAGAGGATTCATTATTCCTCTTAAGGAAAAATTTGCTATTTTTCACGCTTACGACTTACTAGTTTCATTTTGGGCTCTAAAAAGAACTTTTTTTCAATTTTTGCTACAAAAGCAGTTTAAAATTAACTTTAGGACACAAACTCACTACATTTTGTTTGAGACTAATAATTGAACAAGGAAAATTCTCACACTTCATTTGGTGCTATAAAAAGAAATCATTATTGCTTTTGTTGGATTAAAAAGAACATGTACAACTTTGTTTTGTGATTACTTACTCAAACTAATGCCATTGAAAATATGTATGCACTTCTCTTGCACCTCACGACGATCTTGAGAATCAAAAGGCTTTTTTATGGTCTTAGGGTGAGATAAAGTGATCACCTCCACATTTCATTTTGGGGTTAAAATTGAACAAAACATTGTGTGAGTGTGAGTAAACCTATTGCATGTTTTCTCCCTTTGTTTCTGAATGCAAGTTGATCAAACTATGGATATTTTTGCTTGCTTTTGTTTATCTTAGAGGGTCTTCCTTTGGGAAAAAGTACTCACCCAAGGGAATGACTCAACCAATAACACTCTAAAGCCAAGAGCCAGCTGGGATATAAATGTGGGTATTAGAATAAATCCCAGTATCACATGGTTGGCTCAGACGAAAAGGGCAGCAATGGTCTCTCGCCACCTTGGGTCAACTCCTACGAACAAAAAGTCTGAATTAAAACCCTTATTGTAGAAAGGCCAAAATCCTTATCTATTTGTTGGTGCAAGAACAATCACTCTAAAGTTGCCCCACACTTTTATGGTCTTTAGTAGAAATGGAAAGCATGCCATGGGAGTTTCATGGGTGTTGATGCATGGCTACTCTGTAGAAGTGAGTGTCATGGAGGGGAGCTAGTGGGGTCAAGCATCTACCCATTCACTAAAGATAAGCGTAGCTAGACTTGTCCAAGTGGGGACTCAACAAATATTGTCTTTCATATCCATAAGGTTGTTCTTGTTCTCGATTACAAAATGCTTTGCTTGTTTGAAAACATTTGAAAAACAAACATTTAACATCATCATCAAAATTTCAAATCATTTAGGAGGCAAATAAAATTGACCAAATTCATGTGTTATTGCTTGCCCTTGGGATTTTATCCTTAGAGGTTTTTAAACACTTGGATTTACATCTCAATTTACCTTCTAAATTTAAACAATAGGTAACCCTTGCTTGGATCTCATCAAAATTTCACATACTTTGTGGGATTCGAAGAAATTTGGACATTGTACATCTAGTTTGGAAAACTAATCAAAGAAGTTTTTGTGATCAAGCGAAATCACTAAGCAAAGATAAAAAAAATTGGCTCTCACACATGTGTTAGTTCCTCATGATTTCCAAGAAATTCAAAATCCCAAAACAAAAATCCTTGAGCAAAAGTTCAAAATTTAGCAGTCACACTGGAAAGGTCATCAAGAAATACATTAGGAAGTGCAATCAAAAGAAACATATCAAAATAAGAAAAAAAATCACATGGTTCTATAGACTCATTCCTTTTGAATGTCCTAAAAATTCTAGCATCCCCTCAAGATTTCTCAAAAGTTCAAAACATCCACATCATCCATCTTTTACATCATCCCCATCATATCACCCTTGATCCTTGAAAACATCCTAAATTTTCTCTTTTTGTGGTTAAGATTAGATCAATCCAAAAGAATTAGAGATTCATCTCCCATATTCTTCAAAAATTGATTCCTATTTTATGGTGAAAACTAGATCTCAACACAAGAGGAACATGGAAGCCAACAAAGAAACATCCACTACAAGTTACCTAAGTCAAACGAATTCTGAAAAAAATCTTGTTGAATCAAGTAATCCTTTAATCAAATTTCCTACATCATCACAAAACCCTCAAGAGGAAGTAGAGGATCATATCAATAATCTCTTTGGAATTTCACACAAGGAAATCACCGAAATAATTCAAAATCCAGAGAACCATAAGATTATCAACATCATGATGAGACTCAACCCTTCACTATACATGCTCGAATTAGCAAAGCAAGGGGTTAAAATACCTTTTGATTTTTATGTGAGATCTACAGTGGAACCATCATTGGAGGTCATGCCCCAAATTTCATCCACACTTCCCATCCCAAATAATCACTCAAAACATCCCACAAATCACAACATCCATTGCTCTAACTCAACCTAGTGTTAACAAGGGAAGTGCATTTCTCAATGCCATACAAGCATAGCCCCTTTTCAATAATCAAGATTTGAATGAAACACCATCTTGGGACAAAATGTACCCCAAAATCCATTACATACATATGTCCCTCTCACCTTTCATGATCCAAATGACCCATCATCATCATCCTTTCACGGGTATGTGCAGGATCATGATGGGCCAAAAAGTGGCGATATGTAAGTGATATGATGGCCCATGTGGCTGGCAACTTTTTTTTAACCCAAAATTGATGAAACGAAAAAGGGTTTTTAAAGGAGATTCTCAACTTTCCACAAATATAAATTATGCTTTAATTTGAATTTAATAAATAATTATTATTAATTTTATATTTGAATTACGACTAAACTCTTGATTGATAGGTTGATTAAAAAACATCTATAGCTTTAAAAGGGTGTCACATTTTTTCAATTGAAAACATGCATCACATTCTATGCTTTGCATAATATAGGATTAAAAAAAAAATGAATTTCATGAAGTTTTGACCAAGTTAAGTGGGTCAGACATACGAGTTTTTATATTTTTTAATAGTTGTAATAAAAAATTCATAATTAATTATTTACTTGGAAAAAAATTACAAAAACATATGCATCACATCGGGACATGAGTCCTCTACTTATATCTAAAATATTATAAAAAAAATATTATCATTTTACTGTGGTTTGGGTGGTCAGACAGACACCTACTTCTTATTTTTTCCCTAAAGTTTAAGTACTACTGCATTGAAATTTCAAATTTTCACCAAATAGATTTTTTTTTTTTTTAAATAAACCTAGTAGTTCAGAAACTACATTCAATTTGCTACAGATTCTCTTCTTACATATTTTTGAAATAATATAGATAACTTATTCAAATTTTTACATCAAGCTGCCTAACTCTAATTTTTTTGAATTTTATTGCCACTTAAGGGCCTATTTTTTCCATCATGATCTTGCACATACCCTCACACAACACCCCAAACCTCTCTCCCCATAACCTCACAAGGAGAGGGTGATATGTTCAGACCAGGGGGAATTTTTGACACCACACCATTTCCTCAAAAGATCACATCTCTCAAGTTTTCACCACTTCCACCATTGCCATCATCATCCACACCACTTCTTGGCTTAGGGCTTCCCCCTTTTCCAAATATCAATCAAAATCAAACCAACATCCAGAACATCAATCAAAGCATCATGCTAACTCTCACAACTTGTCATTAACATTGCAACAATAGATGACAACTACACAAGGAATCACCATGTCATCAACCACCCCCCTAACATCTCAAAACACGATCTCTCAATGACCAACCACATCGATCGAACCATCTACCAATCAAATCCCAATCACCAACATGATAGCGCCTCTCACCACCACAACAATCACCATTCCAAATCCACCAACACAACCACCACTACCAAGCTCCAATACATCAAGCCAATACATTATGGCATTACAAGACACTCAAAAAGATACTTATCAAAAGGCACTCCTACAAGTACAAAACAACAAGCCATGCAACTAGCTGCTCAACAAGCCACGCAACTAGCTACTCAGTAAGCCACTCAAGTCATGCAAGTTGCTCAAGCTACCCAAGTCACACAACAAGCACAACAGGCTGCACAAGCCCAAGCCTTATTATAGCAACAACAACAACAACAAGCTGCTCAAGTAGCTCAAGTTGCACAAACGACACAGGCACAAACTCAAGCCCAAGCTCAAGCACATGCTCAAGCCAAAGCCCAATATTGAACACAACATGCACAAGTACAAGTGTAGTATCTTGCACAACGACACACATCACAACAACAAGCATATCAGCAAGCGCTAAAGCAATATCAAGAATAGCAAGAAGTAGCCCAATTAGCAGCTCAACAACAATTGCAACAACAAACTTAGAAATAGGCACTAATAGCACAGCAACAACAGGACCAACAACAACCATTGTTGGTATAGCAGCAATTGCAAGCATACTTGGCTTAACAGAATATGCAAACATCATCCATCAACATACCAAACAATCCACCCATCCCACCGACAATCAAACCACCTCAAAACACTTTCATCCCACCCCCTGATCGACAAAACGATGTGACAACACAAATCAAGTTGCTCTCGCAACAAGTGCTTGACCTTCAATCAGGGAGAACCACAAAAACACCTAGCAACTTGTGTCCTTATCCATTCGACAGAAGCCTTGTAATGAAACCATTCCCGAAGGGATTTGAGATCCCCAAATTTGATAAGTACCGTGGGATGGGAAACCCTAAAGATCACATCAAGGAATTCTAGGTTCATTGCATGGAAATTGTGTATGACGATACCTATCTGATGCAACTATTTCCTAGGATTTTGGCTGGCCATGCCATGGAATGGTTCTCTCGCCTACCTACAGGCATCAAAACATTCCAATAAATCATAGACGCATTCATCAAAAACTACGCATGCAATATCGCCATGGATGTCAGCCTTGAGGAACTATCGACTCTCAAACAAGGTAAGAATGAATCATTTGCTTCATTCCTACAATGATGGTGCTCCAAGGAAAATGGGTCATGCCCCAAGAACAACAAGTGTGCACCATCATTTCCAACCTTGACGGCCTCTTGGCATTCCATCTCAAAGTCCAAGGGATCACCATGTACGACCAGTTGATTTCCAAGGCACTCAGCATCAAATGAGCCCTTATGACGCAACCTGGAGGATCAACTTCATATCCTAAACAACAGAATAATTTCCCACCCACCAATTACAATGACAAACCTCACACATGGGCAAGAAACAAAATTTTTACCAACGATGGTGTCATTGATGCCAAAGTTGTCATTAGTGCCCCTTAGCAAAAAACACCCACACCACAACAACAAAACCAAAACCATCATCAAAACAACCATCAAGCAAACACAACAACACAATAACCAAACAATCAAGTGATCAATAACTTCAATGATCAAAGGGGACCGCTCCAACAAAACAAGAATTCCATCAAGCGAAAGTACACTGCTCTTGGGGAACCACTCGAAGTCATCATGAAGAAACTAGTAAATGAAAACCTCATCGAGATTCCCACCTATGAGAAATACCAAGAACATTACAATTAGAACATATGATGATCAGGAAAGAGTGTCATAGGGCATAATTAGAATCCCTATTCAACTAGGGCTAGCTATCATGGAAACCACCTATCAAGTCCTGGATCTCAACTTGCCTTATAACATTATCCTAGGACGTCCATGGATCCAAGCAATGCAAGCAGTAGCATCAAATTTCCATCAATGTGTCAAATTCACATATGAAGGACAATAGGTCACCATCCATGGAGATCCTGAACCATTCTCCTACTACAAGAACCTTGAGGAAAAATAATACAAAATCCCTCAAGTGCCTAAAAATGATGAAGGCCCATAAACACCATACATTGATCTAGCCACTCTCACTTCCACTTCTACAATATAGACACCCGCCACTCCCACTATCCCTCCCATCTCTGATATCAAATTCATCATCTAGGATAATGGTTGTGGAAACTACATGATTCCCAAAAAAATATTTTGTGGTAGGAGAGTTACCACAATCTCCCAGATCACGAGGATGTATGCAATCAAATGAAGCCTCCACATCTCAAACATCCCCTAAAGAATATCCCAACTTTAGAAGTTGGGGAGACCTCAGCTAAGAAGTCATAGAGGAGGACCCATCTCATCTCTTATACCAAGATAATAGACCTACAGCCAATCTAGCCATGGATGACAGAAGCAAAGGTTTACAAATGATGCTTGCAATGGGTTATGACAGAAACCAGAGACTTTGGAAAAATGACAACGAGCTTATAATACCTATCATTCCAAAGATGCGAATGAGAAATATTGGCCTTAGATGTACCCCTCTGAGTATAACCATATGTGGCCGAATTCCTCCAATTAGAAAGGTCAATAATCTTCCTCATCAATCTGCAGCTGAACTTTGCTTACCCATATCTACAGGTTGAGTCATAGACAACTTCACATTTGACATAACTAACATCTGTAGTAGTAGTGATGATGAGGATCCCATAACCACCTTACTTAGGCTCTTCGAGGATACCAACCTTCTGATGATTAGCACCTTATCCTTTGAGTCAGACCATCAAAATCATGAAATCCACCTAGTTTACCCCCAACTCATCAATTATGACCAAAGAGGACCACCAATTCTTGACACATTCAAAAATGATGAGGCATTCTCATAATTCATGGGACTATGGGATAATATTTTGTGTGGAGATCACAAAGCAGGATTCATCATTGAGCTAGATACACATGCATACTATGGGGAAAATGATTGAATCCCTCAATCGCAAAAGTGAAAAATTGAGAATAATCTCTCAGTCCTTGAGTGAAAACCACACTGTGGCACTCTTTGACCTGAAAAAAGTGAAAAGAAAGGGCGCATCCAATAGAGAAAACCTCTCTGAGGTACCTGAGGATGGGGGATTCAATCTTCCTTTAAGAGCACTTCATGAAGAAAAATCAGTACTCCTAGCAAAAAAATGCAATCCAATTAATATAGGAACATAGGAGACCCTGCACATCACATTCTATGTAGAATCATTATTATCAGAGGAACAAGAGCTCCTAGCAGCCTTCTTGAGAGAAATACAAGTTAATTTTGCATGGAGCTATGCAGACATGCCAAGGCTCGATCCAAAAATTGTAGTTCATCACCTAGCAGTATACTCTGAAGCAAAGCCTTTAGAAAAAAGCTCAGGAACATGCATCCTCAGATCGCCCTGCTAGTCAAAATGGAACTAAAGAAGCTATTGGATGTAGGATTCATTCGACAAATAGACTATCCAGAATGGGTGTCAAACCTGGTTCCCATCTCAAAACCTGATGGTGGCATCATAATCCTCATAGATTTCAGGGACTTAAACAAAGCATGTCCAAAAGATGATTTCCCATTGCCAAACATTGACATGATTGTAGACATGATGACAGGACACAAAATTCTTTCCTTGATGGACAGTTTCTTGGGATACAACTAGATAATGATTGCTAAAGAAGACCAACAAAAAATGTCCTTTACTTGTCCATGGGAGACTTACTGATGGAATATGATGCCATTCGGCTTGAAGAATGCAAGAGCAACATACCAAAGAGCCATGATATTAATCTTCCATGACATGATCCATAAAATTGTTGAAGATTATGTTGATGACATACTAGCAAAATCCAGAAAGAGGAAGGATCACATAGAAACTGTAAGTGCCATTTTTGATAGGCTAGAGGAATACAAGGTCAGATTAAATCCAAAGAAGTGCATCTTCGGCGTACAATTAGGAAATTTGCTAGGATACAGAGTGTCAATGAGAGGTATCGAGGTAGACCCTGCCAAGGTAAAAGAAATCCTTGAGATGGAGGTAGCCAAAACATTGAAATAATTGAGAGGTCTCCAAGGTAGGCTTCAGTCCATCTGAAGATTCATAACACAGTTGGAAGATAAATAGAACCCATACTCTCACCTACTTCACAAGGGAATAGCGTACAAATGGGATGACAAGTGTGAAGAAGCCTTCAATAAGATCAAATAATATTTTCTTACACCACCAGTTCTCATGCCACTAATCCCAAGAAAGCCATTAATTTTCTATGTGTCAGCAACAACAGTAGCCCTTGGTGCTCTTTTAGCTCAACACGATGAAAATGGGATAGAAAGGGCCATCTATTATATCAGCTAGAACAATGGTTGGACATGAGTTAAATTACTCATTCACTGAGAAAGCATGTATAGCAGTAGTGTTTGCATCAAAAAAATTTAGACATTACATGTTGGCACACAAAATAAAACTCATCGCCAAAATTGACCCTCTCAAGTACTTACTGTCAAAAGCAATGCTCACTGGAAGGATGCTAAATGGGTCATGATACTATTAGAGTATGACATTGAATATGTGGAGCAAAAATAAATCAAAGGTTAGGTAATGACAAATCAGCTTGCAGAAGCACCAATCTATTCAGAGAATCCTCTCATCTCAGAGTTTCCAGATGAATCCATCTTCAATCTCAACATAGCCGACCACTAGAAACTTTACTTTGATGGCTCATACATGCAACATGGATTAGGAGCCGACATCTTCTTTATCACCCCACAAGGGGACTACATACCTAGATCATATAAATTGGCATTCCCCTACACCACCAACATTGTAGAATATGAGGCTTTAGCCATAAGTCTCAGAATAGCAATGCAGTGGCACATCATGGCTCTCAAAGTATATGGAGACTCCTAGCTAATAATAAACCAAGTGAATGGTGAGTACCAGACTAAGGATGGTAAGCTCACTCCATACAAGAAACTAGTGGAGACTCTTAAGGAATCATTTATCGAGATCACATTTGAGTAGATACCTAGAGCCAATAATAGAGTTGAAGACGCCATGGAAACAATTGGATCCCTACTAGACATCCCTCGCAATGTCCTAAAATATGAATTCTTGGTAGAGCAGCTTCTTGTGCCCGCATTAGAGGTACTAGAGTTTGAATTTGTGTGTGAAATCGTTGGTCCTAGAGATCCCTAATATCATGACATTTACAACTACCTACGAATAGGTGTCTTACCTACTGACTTACCCTCAAGCTTAAAAAGAAATTTTATTAAAAATTCCTCTAGGTTTGTCATCCTAGGAAATACATTATATCATAGAAGCATAGAGGGAACCTTATTGTGTTGCCTTAATACTGACGAAGCCTTGACTGCTTTAACTGAGGTGCACAATGGGATTTGTGGCTCACACTCAAGTGGAATGACCTTGACCAAGAAAATGTTGAGGATGGATTATTATTGGCCCACCATGGAGAAAGAGACACACAACTATGTCAAGAGGTGTCTACAATGTCAACAGCATGGGGACCTCATCCATGCTTCAGCTCAAGAACTTCATCCTATCATCACACCATGTCCCTTTTCACAGTGGGGACTCAATCTCATTGGAAAAATCACTCCCACTTCAACTAATGGCCACAAGTTCATCATAACCGCCACTAAGTACTTTACCAAGTGGGTCGAAGCCATACCAATGACCTATATAATAGGAAAGTAGATATCAAAGTTAATCTTGAACTATCTCATTTGTCGCTATGGTGTCCCACAGGCCATTATCTCAGATAATGGAACACCATTCAAGAATCAAGATGTCTGTGACTTATGTGAAAAAATAAAAATCTAACATCGCTTCTTCACCCCATACTATCCCCAAGGCAATGGCCAGCAGAAGCCACAAATAAAACCATTTTAACGATCCTCAAGAAAATATTCAATGATGCAGGTCATGACTAGCATCTGCAGCTCAATCTCACCCTTTGGTCCTATCGAACTAGCATTTGCACACCCACCAGAGACACCCCATTCTCCCTGGTCTACAAAGCTAAAGCAGTACTCCCCATTGAGATCAAACTCTCGTCACTAAGAATATTACTGCAAAACCTCATCACGGATGAAGAGTATCGAGTATCAAGATTGAATGATCTAGAGCTACTAGATGAGTGGCATATAGATGCTTTAAATCATTTGCAAGTTTCTTATAACAGACTCAAGAGAAGCTATAACAAGAAAATCAGAAGTAGGACTTTCCAAGTTGGAGAACTGGTACTAAAGGAGAATCAGAAGAACGTCCCAAATCCAGATAGCAAAGGAAAATTTGAACCCAATTGGTTGGGACCATTTTCTATCACAACAAGCTATAAGTTAGGGGCATATCATTTATCAACACCCAAAGGGGAACCTCTACAAGAGCCCATGAACAATTCTCATCTCAAAAAGTTTTATGCCTAATCTTTCAAGGTATAGAACCCAAAAAATTAAATTTTTTGAAAATGTCCTAAAAAAAATGGTTACCCTAATGAAAAATTGGCAAGAAAATGTCTTGGTAACAACAAAAAAAATTAAAGAAAAAAATCCAAAAAAAAAAATAGAAAAAGGATCAAAAACAATAAAGAAAAAAACCATCCTTTCGTGAAAACCAGTTCTGTCACACTTTGGACAAGTACCTTGGTGAAAACCTAGCAAATAGGAACCTTGTGTAAATAAGCACTTTCCATCCACCAGGATCTTCATGGCTTATTCTGCATCATCCATCCATTACGTTTCCATCATCCATCACATTTAGATCTCATTTCATCACCCATTCATTTGACATCTGCATTATATCTTGGTCCTGTGTTCGTATCATGATCCCTCCTAGTACTACTCAACCCATTCCCAAGGTTAGTTTATCCTGCCTTTATCGGATTAGTCTATTACATCACATTGGGGGAATGTTCTCATTGGATCAAATTCGTGTGCACTCTTGAAGTCCTAAAATTAGAAAATCCAAAAAAATCCAAAAACATTAAAAAAAATCACTAAATCAAAAAACATTCAAATCATATCAAAATCCCAAAACAAGTCAAAAAGTCAAAAATAGAGTCATCTTATTGAACTACGGGTATCTAATCCTAGAACGTAGGCGAGGTTGATCTTTGATCATCCCCCGAGACACTTAGGTCAGTCCTTTAGGAGTCTGTCATAATAAACTGACATTTCATCATGTATATCTTCATCTGTAAATCGGTCAAGTCATCAGTCGAACTACATGGTCTCTGCGTGTATAATGTAGGCAAGGCCAATCTGTTGATCAGCCCCCAAGGCCCCTAGAATAGGTCCTTAGGTTAGTCTCTTGGTCAAAATCTCAGAAAACCCCAAAACATTTGAAAAATCTCAAAAAATACCAAAAACAACCTCAAAACATTTCAAAACTCCAAAACATCCAAATATTTGAAAAAATCCATCCATCTCATCTCGCTTTTACCTGCAATAACATCAATCATAATAAATCAATCATCATCCCCAACCTCTGGTGAAACAATTAGAAACAAGTCTAGTAGGTGAAAAGTGAAAACTCAAAACGTCAAGTCTCAGGTTTAAGTCAATATGTAAACAAGTTGGTCAACTCTTTGTGTCAATAGCCTATCATCCAATCAGTCCCAAATCAATCATCTGAGAACATCATGTCCTAGGATGTATCCTTCCTACAATGGGCATTATTTATAAGAAAGAACACTTTGGATAAACAAAATGGCATGCCACCATCCACTAACATGTTCTAGGATGTATCATTCCTACAATGGGCATTATCTTTTGGCAATAGTTTTGGTTCTTATTCTTAAGAAAACACATTTCCTTTTGGTTAGCGATATTGAATAACATCAACTTGTTTGTTTACTTTATCTTTGTATTTTAACTTATCTCTTTGCGCTCATTCTAATAACCTCTTGATGATGTCCAAACAAATGGATTTAGAGAGATAGGAATGGGGCAACGATCATTATCTTTTTTCTATTGTGCTTGTTGGATGTTCTTATAATATAACTTGGTGAATACTTGTTGTGTTAGATATGTATGGAGGGTGTTTTGGGTAGCTTGTTGACTATTGCATTGATAGGTTATACCTTTCCATGTTTTGGTCTAAGATGTTTGAAACTTCTAAAGTGCATCCTAGCAAGGTTTTTGTATGTCAGGTGTGAACAAGAATATTCCTATCTATTTGTCAAGTCAAAGTCCATCACACTAAGTGCAACGTCATCCTGGTTCTTTATACCTTGATGCATTGTGCTTATGCGTGTTATCAAACATAAGGTAAGTGGCCCTTTTAAAATCCCAATTCTTGATAAGAAAATCATCCATTTATCATCATTATCTCTCATAAATTTGGCTTGTTGGATCCTCTCGTCATCATATGATTTCTTCTTTTCCGTACTAACATCATACCAAAATAGTTAATCATCATCACCAGTGCATCCATCCTGCATCCACAAACCATCAGTATTATGCACATCATCTCGCATGCATGTTCATCATCATAATATAGATCTATTATTCTAAGCATCTCATAAACCATACATTTGCATAAAACATCCATTGCATAATCATATAGGCATTATCACATCATCCATCTCACATGCATTGCATTATCATTTAAGTTATTTAGGATAATATAGATTGGTTATTCTAAGCATCTTAAAACCATCTCATTTGTATCATCATCACAACCATCTATATGTCCATCTTGAACCTCTTTATCGCGAGATTGACACTCAAATCGAATCTTTTCGCTCGATCTCTCAAGGGGGCAATGTACCACTGTACTTTCCACTAGGGCATCTAAAAAAATATATTTTTTTTGAATTTTGATTGCAGAAAGTTCATTCTTTGAACCAACGCAACAAGTACATTGCTTCAAATAGGGGAAAAATGTAGACATGCAAAATTAGCATCATGGATTTAATTAATTCATATCCATCCATTGATAAAAAAAATCAAGTCTATCTCTAAAGTCATCCATTTAAATTAAATAAATCAACTTTATTTAATTTAATCCTAACGTCACCCTCTTTGATTAAATAAATCAAATCTTTATTTAATTAAGTCTAAAATCATCTTTCATCTCCTTTTGATTTAGTTTAATCCTTAAATCTAAGTCAAATGGGTCAAATCACCTAACCCTCTTTTAAATTAACTAAATCAAGATTAAATTTAATCTAACGCATGTCACATTCTCTAGATTTTCCCACTTGCACAAATAAAGGATTTTAATTCATGTATTAAATCCTCATTTTCCCTCAACAAGGCATCTTTGGAGAATATTCCCTCAAGTTTGAATTTAAATCAAGTTGACTTGTCCCTTCCAACATGGCATTAACTCCCCTCTTACATTTCCTCCACTTGGCATTTAAGTCCCTTTTTCTCCCTCCAACAAGCCAAATTTGAAATTTGAAAAGGCCAACTAATGCCATTTATTGGCACATTGACCAAAACTTGCACATCCTCCATCCACTCACATGTTGACAAGTGGCATCTTGCCATTGGTTGATTCTTAGTCCCACATTGCTCCATTTTGGAGATCTCTTCAACTTGACATTCTATAAATAAGAGGCTTTATTCCTCATGTGATCATCTACAACTTGAGTAAAATTACTATACTCAAATCCATGGCAATCTATCATCAATTTCATCCAAGCATAGTTAGGTTTTTTGTAGATTTTCAACATGGAGCTCCATTGAATTCATCACCACAAGCATGCATCTTTCATCAATCATCTTCATCACATCATTGGAGTTGGAAAAGGGCCAATTTTCACATCAAATTGGCACCAATTCCCCCATGGGATCAAGAGTTTTCATTGCTTTCAATAGGATTTAGCTTACTTTCTTGTTCTTTCATTTTATTCTTGTTTTATTTCCTATTTGGAGCTTTTCTAATGGATTTCATTGGGAATCCTTGTTCTTACTTCCATATGATCTTCTAATGTGGTTGTTTATTGTGTCTTGTGGGTATTTGGATTGGGGTTCTACACCGGGTTATCGAACTATCAGACTCATTGGATAAATTTAATATTTTAAAACTTCATTTTACATCATTACCCAGTACTTGGTACCTGGTATTCAGCTTTACCCATGAATTTTCCCCAGACTTCCATTTTATTGACATTTCCATCTTATCGAACCTTGACTATTAGACTAGAATACTTTGCTCAACATTTGCATTACCTTTTACCTTTTCAACATTCCTGGTTCTTGGTATCCAATACACGGAACACTGCATTATGAAGTATTCTTTTATTAAATATTTCTCTTTGCGCTTTGCTTCTGGTGATCTTTCCAACTAGCCAACATCTACCATAAGTGTTAGTTTTCACTTGGGTCCCCAAGTCTTACAGTCTTGGGGCATGTTGCGAGACCACACGACAACTTGCAACCAATAAAACCAAATTTAAAACAAAACTTGATATTAATTCATCAGTTGTAAATTATAATTTATGCATATTTTAAAACAATAACTCTTTTCCTTTACTTAGATTCTGACATAAAAATAGTAAAATTCCTTCAAAAACATCTGTGTGCTCTAATAAATTCTATTTTCTGAAACTCAATGAAAAGAATCAATTCATTGACATTGAACTACATAATATGGTAATCCTCCAAAGCCAACCAGGGATAGAGCCTTGCTGCCAGTCAAGCGGCCATAACCCTAACAAGGTTTTCTTTGTAATTTCCCCAAACATAGCTCTATTGCTAGCCAGGCGTCTATAACCCCAGTAGAGATATTTGGATAGCCTAAAGAGTTGATTTTTTTATAGTTTTTCATATTTCATTCATAGCTCATTTTTCTCTTTTAATATTTCATTCATAGCTCATTTTTTTATTTTGATATTTCATTAATAGCTCATTTGTCAACTTGCGAGCAATAAAGCCCACTATTAGGTTAGGAATTATAGTGGTAGTGAAGGTTACCTTTTTATTTTTCATTCAATGCAAATCCCTTCATCATTTCACTATTTCATAAAAACTCATTTAATAATTCCTTGTTGTTGTGTATTTCCAGCTAAACTTTACCACTTTTATGCCAAATCCTAGCTAATTGCAACTCACTATATGTTAGAAGATATGCATAAATTAAAATTTAGCAAGAAACAATTTAATCACCAAATTTAAATCTAAATTTAGAACCATTAGTTTCCACCCTTTTCCTATCAAATTTTTTGGCAACTGCTAAATATTTGGCTAGCGATTATGATTTGACAACACTGCACCACATTAATGGATCAAAAATTTCATGATGAAAATTAAACATGATCACATTATTCTGCATTAAGTTCACATGCCTCAATGTGCATGTATTACTTCTTTCAAATTCTCAGGTGATGACGTGTTCTCCCTTATGGGATCAATTTTCCTTTCTACTTCACACACATAAGCACCTTCATGATTAATATGACTTAATATAAAAACAATGAAATGACCACCATTAATTTCAAAATCTTCAACTTGCTTAATTCTCAATCTTCATACTGGGTGAATTTTGAAGCAAATTATCACCAAATGTGTGTAAGAGATTAATTTGGTTTAACATTCCACTTTGAAAATCCATCAGTTTTCCACTTTGCTTATGATTTCCAAGACTTCACTTGAGGCAACTATATACCACAACTTCTTCAGGGCTTTCTATAAATTATTCATTTCTCTTGAGTTCTTCACACTTTTACTTAGCTTTCTTGTTATTTTGCATTTCTTGCTCTGCTTGTTCTTGCTTGCTTCTAGGTCATGGATACTCTAATTTTCCTAACCTGCTCTCACCGCCAGAATGTTTTCTTAGGTAGTATCACACCACAAAGGCTTGAAAAAAAATTCTTCACTAGGACTTACAGTTTCACTGTGCCAAACTTGTGCTTAGTCCTTGGGGAAAAGTATGTAGAATATAGTCACTACTACCATTTCTATTCTAACATGGCTTCTCACTTTGTAGCACCACTTCTAGAATATTCAACTTTCTATTGAAAACATTCGCTTAGCTGCTAACCTGATAGTGTGGCCTAAATATTTGGAGATTCTAGATACTATTATGTATGTTGCACACCCAACCATCGCAATCCCTTCCATGGATTTTATTCCTTGATTCTTGGAATGCAAGGAAGTGGTTCCACTCTGGCCTTTCCTCGCTGATATCCATATTCATGAATTTCAATATCATCGGGAACTCACCTACATAGGGTATTTAGTGCTGATGGATGAGGCATCTCACATCGACTGAATGACTACTCCTATTTGCAACTCGGCTACCTTTTTTTTCTTTTTTTTATCTTTCGCTCTTTTACAGCAAGAATTTCAATACTTCAATGTATATACGTGATACACACACATACACACATATATATAGCTTTTTCGTACATCTTAAAGCGTGTATTTACAATGCATGTTTTTATCATTTAACATTTCACAACACAATTTTATAAATGTTTGAATTAACTCTCATGTGTATGATAAGTTAAGCATAATTTGCTAATTCAAAGGACCAAATAAAAAAATAAAGAAAGAAAATAAATAAAACAAAAAAAACCCTGCAAAAAGAAAACTAACCCTAACTAACCAAACTTCTAATCTAAGAAACTACTAATGGGATAACAAAACAATTTATTTTAATTTCTATGACTATTTCCATTTTTGTTTTGGTACGAACTATAGCATGCTTATGCTTGAATTCATTCAAATAAATTTCAAATGTTCTATTATAGTAATGAATTCTTTTAAATTTTCTACATTTAATAAACGTAAATTCAAAGGTGTACTTACCAATAACTTGGCTCATATGTATGAAAAATGACCTCATCAAAGGTTGATTGCACAAACTTCATCTGATGCAGCCATACTCTACCTTCTTTCAACTCGGGTTCATGGTTTCCTTCCTTACTATGCTCAATTCCATGAACGGTTGTGTCGATTTCTTGGATTTATTCTCCTCCTCAAAATTTCATATCTTTGGTCTTTTGTTCACTGTAAACTTTGTTAGACCAAACAATGTCACAATTTATATTACATTAGAGAGAGAAAAAGTAAAAGCTTGATAATCTATATCTCGCATAAAATCAAGAAAATTTTCTTTTTTTGCTTATGAATTTTCAACTTGGAGCAAAAGACAAGTCTCCCACTTGGTTTTCCTACTCCTCTTCACTTGCATTTTCCACGTATAAAGAGAATGATGACTCATCAATGTCATTTCCTCATTTTTTATCCAATGTTTCTAAATCTCAGCATTCTCACTTATCTTCTTGCAAAACGTTAGGATTTTCTTTATAATAATTGCAGTTATCAAACCATTTTGATGTATTAACTATTTTTTTAATATTTTCAATTCCACTAGTGTTATAATCGTTTCTTGTTAATAATCCCTTTCTTCTAATAGTTAGAACTTCTTCCATTAAAGGAATCACTTTACACATAGCCAAACTCACCCTAGTTAAAATAATTTCACAATCAAGTTCACCATGATCAGTTGTATCATGAATTCAACACTCGATGACTCTACCAAAGGTGAATAAACTCAAAGGATGTAATCTTTGGTTAAATATTTTCCAAAGTTTCTCAACTTCCATTTTGAAGTACCAGCTTGTACTAGACTTTTTCCTTTCAAAATTTCTTTTAAACTTGGAACCAATACAAATTCCTAAACAAAACAAGGAGATAAGAAGAAAATATAATATAACACTAGTATGTGGAGAACACAACACGGGGCCCTCCTTTTAGTGCCGGTTCTTGTTGATGACAATCTCACTTGCATCAACAATGTAGATAAATTCCTCACATGAAAACCGCAAAGAGCCTATCCTTCTTGAAAGACTTAACTAGAGGCAACCTAGGGGTGTTTGTATAATAGAAAAAGGTTGGATCAATTCAATCCCAAGTCTCCAGTAGTTAGGTCTTGATCGTACTAGGTTCGCTTTGGGGTATAATGTGATATTGCTATTAATATCAAAGGGGATATGGTTATCTTCTATTTTTTTAATAATATCTCTAGTTTTATTAAGAATTATAAGCATCAGGTATAAGATTTCCAATTCAATCATAAAATAACATCATGAAATCGAAAGATTTGAAATAATATTTCATGAACATCAACAATTTTTCTATCACTTAAGTAGATTTAGCTTTAATCATTTAGCAACTTCAAAGAAAATGAAATATTTTTAATAAATTTCCATCCATTTGTCTATTTTTTGGAACATTTTCAAGAATTTAAACATCTATTCTAAAATAAAGCATAAAAAAATACTAAAAATTAAAATTTCTCCTAGTTATTCTCCACACATCCCCTAAAGAGTTAATCAAATCAAAGCAAACCGCTTTATACTTCACCAGATTGCTTCATAGCTACATACAAAATGGTGTAAGCTTTTAAAGAGAGGGGTTTTAGTTTGGACATTGAGTAGGTTCTAGATGTACCCTTAAACGACATAGCACATAGTCTTGTTTGACTGAACTAACAAAACTAGCTACAAAGATTCATGATAGAAGTAGCTATCAAATTGGCTTTGATATTGATTAAATTCTATGTGCATACAATTCTTTAGTCTTGAATGATTTAGAAAATAGGAAAAAAGAACAAAACTTAAAGAATTTTTGGTTCTTCCGACATCCACAAATTATAAAATTAACTTAAAAAGAAGTATCCCCTCACCTTTTATAGAAATAAGACACATATAGGATAAGAAAAATACATGAGAGAAAATCCAAGGGACAAATCACATCAAGGCATGTGGAATGTGGTGACTGGTAAGAGAATTACAATCAAATTCAACAAAGGTCAACTTCAATCTACACGTTGAAGCACTTTGGGTTTTATGTTTCTATATTTTCGCCAAGAAAATATTTTGAATCAAGATAGTGTGTAGGAATTTTCCCATATATTCAAAATGATCAAGTCATCATCCTATTCCTACACTTTTGATCTTCCTCGGGCTTTCTACTCTCATGAATGAGCTTCCTCAGAGGTTGGCACCTTCTATCATCAAATGTATGAAATATAATGATACCAATTATTCAGACGGAATCAAAGACTTCTGCATCACTTCCTGGAACATACAACCCGATCTGGATATGATTTTATCCATGATTCAAATTTTCCTAACTATCCATACCTGAAATCTGCATCGCAGTCTACATCTCCTGCAATCACAAATTTCACTCATTAAATCCCCTTTTTTTTTAATATTTTAAAACTAAATCTCATGTAAATAAAACCATCATTAAATTCATTATCATTTAAATTTCTCATAAATAACACACTTTCCAGAATATCACAAATCCTTGCATGGTTATCTTTTATATACTGAGTTATCAAACTATCAGACTCATTAGATAACCTTAAGATTTTGAAACTTCATTTTACATCGTTACCTGGTACCCAATACCCAGTATTCAACTTTACCTGTGAATTTTCTGTTGACTTTGATTTTACTGAAATTTCCATCTTATCGGACCTCAATTGTCAGACCGAAAAACTTTTCTCAACATTTACATTAACTTTTTCCTTTTCAACATTCCTAGTTCTTGGTATCTAGTACCCAGAACACTACATTATGAATTATTCTTTTATTAAATATTTTTCTCTACGCTTTGTTTCTGGTGATCTTTTCAACTAGCCAACATCTACCATAAGTGTTAGTTTTTACTTGGGTCCCCAAGTCTTAATATCTTGAGGCATGTTGTGAGACCACACAACAACAGGTAGGTATGACAAATGATGGCTAACTAAGGGATTCGGCAGTGTGTTGAAGAATCTAGATGGATGGAGAGATAGTGGGCGGTGATGGGAATGACTAGCAAGGATAGATGATGCATAGCTCAATAGTACCTACAAAAAGTTTACTATATTTCCAAGAGTATGCTTACATCCACCTACAAATGATAATGGATACACTGGCCAATAGTACTTTGACTGGGAAATGATAATGAAAGCTTGCGTCAAAAAATCATGCAATCTACAAACTATCCAATCACAAAGAATGTGAAAGATTTCAGATATTGTTGATTGGAAATCCAAAATCATATATATTGATAATATTTTTAGACCCAATTTTCCAAGTCAACAACCATTAAAATAGATCAACGAAAATATAAAACCACAGGAATAAAATATTTTCCACTAAAAATTTAAAATAAGCCCGCTGATTTATTTTCCACCAACTATGCCTACCACTAGAATTAATATGCCAAATAAATATTAAGCCTAAAACTTTAATAATGCTGAAAAATATTAATATCAAAGCCCCAATAATATATTTTCTTGTAAACTTTTAAGAATGAGCCCAATTTTATTTATTTTTTGAAAAAACCTGCAACAAGATAGGCTAACCAAAGGATGATTTTTTTTTCTGCAATAGAGGGGATATTTTGTTTTACAACACTTGTATGATATGTACTTTGCCCATAGAAATAGTTGTAAAAAAAACCTTTAATGGTGTCTTGATGATGATGTCGAATCTTGAAGAATGGGTAGGTGATCGTTAGGTTATGGGACCGTCCAAACACAATGGCAAAGTTAAATATGACCCAAAGTGCCTCAAAAATCATTTTTCTCCTAGATGAGAACAACTAGCCCTTCAAGAAAACCCTTCAACCTTTGATAGTCTGCTCAGCTCAACTTCTTGTTATGAGATGAATCTTCTATGGCCTAAGCTTAGATACCATATTAGAAATATGAACAATAATCCAGATTAAGTTGGCCACACTTCAAAGGTTCAACCACGAAGAATATCATCCACATGAATAAAGAAGTGTTGCAATAAGAGCAAGATGAGAACTTGATCAAATGATGATCTATATTGAATTAATCTAGAATACAAGAATGTACATGAGCCTTCCTTATATAGGAAAGGATAGAGGTAGTTGGATAACCACCATGGTTACAATCATTAAATTCCTAATGCATAATTATAAATGCATGAGTGAAATATTAAATTGTTAGTGTAGATGTAAAAATTTGCATTTTGGTTAAAATCCTAACACACACAAAGCATGATTAGTATTTTAAAACAAAATCAACAATCAATATCCCTATGAAATAACTCCACATGCTAATAATGCAATCAAAGCAACAAAGATTTAGATAGATAAATTGAAAGCATTTAATAAAACATGGAGCAAATTATATCTCACAGTGGATTGGTGCTATTATGGAAAATAGCCCTTTCCCAATCCTTGATAGATAAGCTAAATGATGAAATGCCTTGAAGATGGAGTGATGGTGGGAAAAATCAGTTCTCCTGAAGAGAGTGACTTTACATGAATAATTGTGGAGTTGTGGAGGATTTGATCAATGGAGATGGTCTCTATTTGTAGATTCTCAAAGGCTAAGAGTGCTCAAAATGGAGCAATGTGGGACTAAAAACAAGCCAATGAAAAGAGGCCACTTGTCAACTTGTGATAGGCTTGAGGATGAGCACATTTTGGCCAATGTGCCCAAGAGAGGGAGATTTCAAATTTGAATTTGAGAGTAAATGTTGAGTTTGACTTGTGCAAGGGATGTGTAAGAGCTTATTAATTGCTTTGTTGGATGTACATGTCCACTTGTTTTTGAATTCAAATTTGAGGGAATATTCCTCAAAGATGCCATGCTGATGGAAAATGCTGATTTTATAAATGAATTAAAATGATTTATTGGTGCAAGTGGGAAAAGCTAGAGGATGTGATGGGTGGTTATGTTAGTTTAATCAGGATTAGATTAGCTTAATGATGATTACAATGATTTGACCCCTTTGACTTGAATATTTTGATTTATTTAAATCAAAAAGGGATGAAAGGTGATTTTAGACATAATTAAATAAAGCATTGATTTATTTAATCAAGGAGGGTGATGATAGGCTTAAATTAAATAAAGTTAATTTATTCAATTTAAGTGGATAATCCTTAGAGATTAAATGAACCTGATTTTCCTAATGAATGGATTTAATGAACTTGATTAATTTAATGAGTAGATGAATATGACCTAAATGCATAATGCTAATTTTGCATGTCTACACTTTTCCCCTCTTTGAAGCAATGTACTTGTTGTGTTGGTTCAAAGAATAAACTTGCCGCGATCAAAATTCAAAAAATTTCTAATTTTTCAGATGCCCCAGTGGAAAAAAGTACACTAGTACATTGCCCCCTTGAGAGATTGAGCGAGAAGATTCTATTTGAGGGTCGATCTCATGATAAAGAGGCTCAAAATGGATGGTTATGGATGATGATGCAAATGAGATGGTTTTAAGATGCTTAGAATAACAAATCTATATTATCTTAAACAACTTAAATGATGATATGATGTGATGATGGATGAGATTGATGATGCGATATGCTATGATTATGCAAATGTATGGTTAATGCAGATGCTTAGACTAATAGATCTATATTATGATGATGATGCAAATGCAATGCATGTGAAATGATCGATGTTTCCTATTATGTATGATATGAATGATATGTGGTATGCTGACAGTTTTGTGGATGCAGGATGGATGCATGATGAATGCATTGGTGATGTTATGTTAGCGCGAAGAAAGAAGAAATGAGATGATGACAAGAGGATCCAACAAGTCCATGATTTGACAAGACTTTATTAGAGATGATGATGATAGATGATGATTTGCTTATCAAGGATTGGGACTTTAAAAGGGCTACTTACCTTATGTTTGATAACACATGTAGATACAATGCATCAAGGTATAAAGAACCAGGATGGAGTTGTACCTAGTGCGATGGACTTTGACTCGACAAACAAATAGGAATATTCTTGTTCACAGTTGACATACAGAAACCTTGCTAGGATGTACCTAACAAAGCAAGTATTTGCCAAGTTATTTTACAAGAACGTCCAACAAGCACAATAGACAAAAGATAATGATCATTGCCCCATTCCTATCTCTCTAAATCCCTCATTCGGATATCATCGAGAGGTCCTTGGAATGAGCGCAATAAGATAAATCAAAAGAAAAATACCAAGTATGCAAACAAGTCAATGTTCTTCATACCTCTAGCCAAAGGGATTTTGTTTTGATAGGATAAGAATCCAAGTGATATCCAAAATGATGCTCATTATCGAAATGATATATCTTAGGATATGCATTGTAAAGGATGATGATGGTTTGATAAGTTGATTGATAGGCTATTGATATAAGGTTGACTGACATGTCTGAAAATGATCAAGAGTTTGAATTTGTTTTAAAGGTTTGTTGTTTCGATTTTAATTTTACATTTGAAGCTTGCTTTTGTTGATTGTTGTGATTGTTTCTATTTGTGTTGCCAAAGGATGAAGATGACGATTAGTTTATTATGGATGATTGATTATCACGAGTGAAAGCAAAATGGGATGAATGGATTTTTTTGAATATTTGGATTTTTATTTTTTTTTACATTTATGGAATGTTTTGAGGCTATTTTTGGATTTTGATGTTTTTCGAATGTTTTTGGATTTTTATTTTTTTCGAATGTTTTTGTGATTTTGATGTTTTTCAAATGTTTTTTGGATTTTGATGTTTTTTGAATGTTTTTGGATTTTCATGTCTTGGGGCATGATCAAAGATTATCCTTGCCTAAGTTTAAGCTCAGAGACAACGTAGTTCGGATTCCAATTTTTTTGACATTTTTTTATTTTTATGAATGTTTTTGGATTTTTTTGATGTTTTGGATGTTTTTGGATGTTTTTGATGTTTTGGATGTTTTTGGATTTTTCGCATGACTTTGATGATTCGGATAATGATGTGTTTGATGTTATCAATGCTCTGTTTGGGATTTTGTTGAAGACCAAGCTAAGGTTGGCTGATCAAATCGATGGATTGATGATGATGATAACATTGTTGAGGATACACAACAATGCAAGGATTTGATTGATCATGGATTGATGATGATAACATTGTTGAGGATGCACAACAATGTAAGGATAGTGTTAAGCAACACAAGGATATCCTGAGATGGTGATTTTTTGATTGGATTTGATTGATCATGATTGATGAAGCTTGATTTGGAAAAAAAGTTGTTTCAAATGATTGGATGTGATGTTGATGTGCAAATTAGATGCGACTGATATTGATTGTTTGGATTGATGTTTGATGAAAGATGACGATTGATAAGGAACATCTTCTTGTCAAAATATGCGATGGGCTAGTGCTTTGGATTTTGGATCACAAATGCTTTGACCAATTTTATTTTACATTTTCTAATGTTCGGATCACCATATAAGTTGGAGGATATAGATCAAGATTTATTCTTGAAGCAAGTTGTAAATATCTTCCCCCAATGTCTAGCAATGTATGGAATTCCATGGATGGATGGTCAAATAGGTGTATGGATGGAAATGGTAAGCACGCAAAGGATGTCAAGGATTATCTTGTGATAAGATACAATGTTAAGATAAGGAATGCTTATTTGGATAATGCTTCATGGCTTAGATAATGCTACATAGGATAGGATCAATGAAAAGAACCCATGTAAAGATGTTTACCATAAGCAAGTGTAAAGTGTGCCCCAAACTTTCATCAAGATCAAGATAACTTGGATAATGGTTGCAGATAGATAAAGATGGATTGGATAAATGGTTCATGGATGAATGGATTTATTATGGATAAGATGGATGGAATGTTGGATTTATTACGGATGGGATAAGATGCTTTCACTTGAAGTGGTGCATGTAGATGCTCGTTTCTACACATGACACCTATTTTCCAGGTTTTTGTCATGGTACCTGCTCAAAGTGTAGCCCATGCGGTTTTCACTAGAGGATGATTTTTTTCTTTACTGTTTTCAATCCTTTTTCTTTTTTTTTTGGATTTTCATATTTTTTTATTTTTCTAATATTTTTGAAAGATTTTAAGCTCATGTTGAAGCACAAGGTGTTTTCGATGTAGATGCCTCTATCATAATGTGCCATCGATACCCTACTTGAAGAAGTTGCTTTGCTAAGATATGTGCACTTGAATGCAACTTTTGAGATTCTTAATCTGCTTTATTGATATCGAGGTTAACTCTATCTATGTGCATACATCGCGATAGAGTGCCTTCAGAATCCTTATGATGAAGAGTCATTTCCAATACATGGTCAATTTGATAATTTGATATCATGCATGGAGGCATGAACGGAGTGCGTTTAGGGATAAAAGATGGATTGGTTGACAGTTTGGAACATTTGACTCTCCAAACTTGGGAAGATGAGCAATGAAGGGTGGATACAAAAGTGTGCGTGGAATTAGGACCAACTACTTGATACACTTTGTACGTCACTTGAAAATCCTACTTTTAATTTTGCGGACATCTTTGACAGATACTTTTCCCTTTTTTATTTTGCCCCATAGTTTCTTTGACTGATGGAGTTTGATAAGGATGATCTTTCTTTGTATGTTTTGGTATCCATTTGTATATGATTTGTCCATTATGCTTCTCAGCTTCTCTTTCTTTGATAACATTCTTCGTACTTTCATTCAATTCTTTCTTTTGACGTTGGTTCCAATTCGTGGATGGGGTGATGGGTGGATGAAGATTCGTGACATGGCTAGTTGTAGTATTGACACTAGTTTCATCATAAGGACTCTTTGTGCTCCCTATGTTGACGTTTTCTTGAGACGAAGTTGCCCCTAGTATGATGGTAGTAGTACCTTCATGCTTTGATTCTACATATTCTGAGATGTCTTTTTCAGTAAACATGCTTTGACAAATGACCACTATAGATGACATTGTTTCAATTTGCTGCTCTGCTAACTCTGGATTATACTATTATGTCTGACTTGCTTCCTTGAGTGGATAATGTTTGATATCTTTATTCATGATGTCCTTAGTATGAATTTGTGATATATCTGATACTGTTGTTGACAATTTTGTTTGATTGCAGGAATCAATAACCTGCTCTTTTTGTGGAATAATGTCAGGAGTAAAGGGATCCTGTTCTGAATGAAGATCATCTACATGTCTATCCATAGAAAGCATCTCATGGGTAGATGGTGAAATATGTGTAATATGTATAGATAGGAGAGTGTCCAATAGATGATTGTAGCATCTTGCAGATACAAATTCTTGATCTTGAATGATTTTGGAGTTGCTTTCGACATGCTTTGGATCAAGTTCTTGACATGGGTCAGTTTCAAAGGATGGATTGCATACAATTGGTTCTTGGATTTCTTCATTAGGCATGGGAAGTGGCTTAATATCTTCTTGATCTTCGAGTGGGCTTGGATCAGGTGTCAAGTTGAAGATTCCTTCAATATCAGCCATCATGAGGTCAAAGGATGTCAATATGTCTTGGAAAGGACCATTGCTAGATTTAGGTGAAAGACATTGATCATACTTTGGAATAAATTCTTGAGATATTCCCTCTAACTCATAAGGAAATGTAGAGACATTTTCATCATGATCATTGGTCGATGCCTCATTAGATGAGGCGAAAACATCTTTATTGATGGATAGATCTTGATCATTGTTTTCAACGATTGTGGTGGAGGGATTTCCAATATCTTCAACCATTGGGTCAAGTGATGTTGGCATTTCTTGAATTGGATCATTGTTGGGTATTGTTGGTGAACTTTGATCATGATTGAAAAGTGACTTTTGATGTATGTTGATTTGATCTTCGGATGAAGTGGACACAGCTTCAAGGTGCTCAGTGATGGATTGATCTTGCTCCTTATTCTCAACAGTTGTGGTGGAGAGATTTCCAATGCTATCATCATCCCCAATAGTGATTATCTTTTGATCAATTAGGTCTTGGATGAGGGTATGTGCAGGATCATGATGGGCCAAAAAGTGGCAATATGATGGGTATGTGGCTAACGACTTTTTTTTACCCAAAATTGATGAAATGAAAAGGGTTTTTAAAGGAGATTATCATCTTTCCACCACTATTAATTATGCTTTACTTTGAATTTAATAAGTAATTATTATTCATTTTCTTTTCAAATTATGACTAAAGTCTCGATTGATAGACTGATTGAAAAACATCTATAGCTTTCAAACGATATCACATTTTTTGAATCCAAAACATGCATCACATTCTATGCTTCACATGCTATAGGATTAAGAAAAGAAAAATTGAATTTCATGAAGTTTTGACCAAGTTAAGGTGGTCAGATATACGAGTTTTTTTATATTTTTTAAAATTTGTAATAAAGAAATCATAATTAATTATTTACTTGGAAAAAAATTACAAAAAAATATGCATCACATCGGGACATGAGTCCTCTACTTATATCTAAAATCTTATAAAAAAATATTATCATTTTATTATGGTTAGGGTGGTTAGATAGACACATACTTCTTATTTTTTCCCTAAAATTTAAGTATTATTGCATTGAAATTTCAAATTTTACCAAATAGATTTCTTTTTTTTAAACAAACCTAGTAGTTTAGAAACTGCATTCAATTTGCTACAAATTCTATTCTTACAAATTTTTGAAATAATATATAGATAACTTATTCAAATTTTTATGTCAAGTTGCCTAACTCTAATTTTTTTGCCACTTAAGGGCCTATTTTTTCCATGATGATCCTACACATACCCATAAGTATTTTGAGTCAAACACAATCTGATGTTTTGTGTCCCTTTATTCTATGATAATCACAAAGGTGCTTCTCATTGTACCCTGGTAGTTTTATGGTTGGTTCTTGATAGTTCACATAAATGGGGATTTTGATGAGATTTTCTTGTACCAATTGTTGCAGGACTGATTCGATTGGTTTCCCAAGTGGTGTGTAATTTCGCTTGTTTCCTTGTGAGATTTGCACTTTAATTTGACCTTGTGGTGATCAATTTTGGAGATGTGGTAATTGATTTGTGAGGTGTGGTGATTGGGTTTGTTGTTGATGTTGTTGATCTTGATATCTGACTTCTTGCCATTGGAGATGTTGTTCTTGATGTAGTTGTGGAAATAACTCAATGCTTTGATGACATGGTTCAACCAATGGAAGAATGTATTGATTTTGGAGAGAAGATATCTCCTGGCTCAATAATTCAATTAATTTGGTGTGTGAAGCAAGTTGCTCTAGCAAAATTTGATCTTGATTTTGAATTTGACTTCCTTGATTTAGCTTTTGTTCAAGCAGATTTGGGATGTACACTTGTGGTGTTTGAATGGGATCATGAACAAATTGAGTTTGGAAAATGTTCTAATTTGGGATGGTGTTCAGATTTGGCATTATAGGTTGAAATTGAACATTGTCTTGATTTAGGTAACTTTGATTTTGCATGGTGTTACCTTGTCTTGGAGTTGTTAACATCTTGTTTGGACTCTGAACAAAATTTGTGTGATTTGCAAACATATTTATCCCAAAGTTTGCCAGATTCATGTTTGGAAAACTTGTACTTGGTACATTCTGATTTGGCATGTAGGGATTTGGTGGGATGACATTGTTCGTTTGAAGGCTCATGCATTGATTGTTCGGTTGACAAACTTGTAGGTTTGGATTTAGATCTACCATCGGGAAATGTGTTCCAATCTTTTGACTAGGAATACTCACATTTTTTTTACCATTGATGTTTGTAGGAGACAACAATCCCATGTATGGATTGTATAAATGTGAGTGTTGATAATCAATCAGCATTGTAAGGCTTTGATAGATTAGTTGACTTGAATTACTCATGATGTATGGATCAAGTTTTTATTCCATGTTCTTTTTGTGTTGTGACCTTGTTGCAAAGGTGACCTCTAAGGTTTTTAGGACCAATGATGAGATGAAGGATGAAAGGGGTGAATGATATGAGTGTTGAACATTTAGGAACTTTGGATCAATGCTAGACTTAGGGCTTGATTTTGATTAGTTTGATTTGGGTAATGAACTTGTAAACCCTAAGATGTAAGATATTATCTTAGGATGAACTTGTTCAAAGGATTGCTGATTTAATTAGAGGTATGAGAAAGGATGCATTCCCATACTCCTAACTAAACAAGGTGATTTTTGGTTTTAATGATTTACCCAAGTCTATAATGATGTTTTCAAAGCTCTAAAGTTGTTTGTGGGATGAAGATGATAAATGTTTGGAATGGTTGAAGTGTTTGGTTTGATCCTAAATGAACCTAAGAAGGACTTGTTTACTAGACCAAGATAGTGAAGAACATGCCTTTCTCTAAGAGTAATTCAAAATCAAAAGACCAATGTTTGCATGAAAACCATATGATCAAAAAATTCCAAGCAGATGTGTGGGGTCCAATTGATTCAATCTTTTCTTAATGGATTATTTTTACCACAAACACGCTCTTGATTAGATTTTGAATCTAGATGTCTAATGTCTCAACTTTCCCCTTATCTTGCAAAGTGTATTATGTGGAAACCAAGGAAATTTGAGGCAAAAGTTACCTATTGTTGACCTTAGTAGGAGAAAATTGAGATGAAATTCAAATTTTTAGAAGCCTCTAAGGATATGAATCCCAAGGGCAAGCAATAACATGTGAATTTGTTCAAGGATATTTGCTTCTCCTAAAGGGTTTGCAATTTTGATGATTTGTTGAATGTTGGTTTCCCAATGTTTTCAATTAAAGCACTGTGTTTTCCAACCAAGAACAAGTACAACCCTATGGATGTGAAAGACAATATTTGTTGAATCCCCACTTGGACAAGTCCAGCTACACTTATCTTTAGCGAATGGTTAGATGCTTGATCGCACTGGCTCCCCTCCACGACACTCACTTATACGGGGCAGCCAAGCATCAACACCCATGAAACTCCCACATGTGGCATGTTTTCCATTTCTACTAAAGACCATAAAAGTGTGGGGTGCCTTCAGAATGACCATTCTTGCACCAACAAATAGATTAAAGGATTTTGGAAAATTCTAGCACATGGGTTTTAGTGAGGACTTTTTGTTCATGGAGATTGACCCATATGGCAAGAGTCCCCTTTCAGATCCATCTTGTCGGAATCAACTGCGTGATATTGGAATTTTTTCCAATATTCACATTTATATCCTGGTTGGAAATACTCTTGGCTTTAGAGTGTTACCGGTTGAGTCGTTCCCTTGGGTGAGTACTTTTTCCCCAAGGTAGGCCCTCTAGGATAAACAAAAGTGAGTAAAGAAAAAATTCGTAACTCGATCAGTCTTTGATGGCAACAAAGAGAGAGAATGTATGTAATAATTCCCTCACTCACACTCACACAAGATCTTGTTCAATTTTAAACCCAAATCGAAGTGTGGAGGCAATCTTTTATGCAACTTAATGTCATCAAAAATACTTTTGGTTCTCAAAATCGTCGTGAAGCGTGAGAGAAGTGCATACGCCTTTTTAGATGAGATTACTTTGAATAAGAGATTATGAAACATGAAAAACACATGTTCATTTCAAGCGTCAAAGCAATGATGAATTCATTTTTAAAACTCCAAGCCAAATGTGAGGTTTATTGTTCAATTTTAGAACCCAAATTGAAGTTTAGTAAGTGTCTAAGGTTCAATTTAATCCCTTGCAATGAAAATTCAAAGCTTTTGTAGTGCTCATTTTAAAGCCTAAAAATGAGTGAGTTAGTCTAAAAGAGAAAACTAAAGCGTAAAATAGAAGCCTTAATCATTTAAAAATGCTTTGTTGGTTTCAAGTTTGATGCTCGAGTTCCTTCAAAGATCTTTTGCAAGCTCGAAATGCTCCTCACTTTTCCTTTGTTTCCCTTCATTTTCACCTTTCACTTTCCTTCTTTTACCTTCGTTGTCCTTTGTTATCCTTCTTCGTTTTCATTGTTTTCATTGTTGGTAAATCTGCAAATGGCTTATAATCTAACACACACATTAGCATGGCTACTTGTTAAAACAAAGCAATATTTTAACATCCATATGAGATAATCTAACATTCTTTTAAAATGCAATACAATAACAAGTTAACTAAAGCATCTATAGAAAAACATGAAACATATCTATCTCATATTGGATTGGTGCTATTGTGAGAAATAGCCCTTTCCCAACCCTTGCTAAGATAAGCTAAATGATAAAATGATTTGAAGATGGAGTAAGATGGGAAAAATTAGCTCTCAATTGAAGAGAGTAACCTTGCATGAGTAGTGTATCAAGTTGTAGAGTTGTGAAGGATTTGATCAATGGAGATGGTCTCTATTTGTAGATTCTAAAATGCTAAGAGTGCTCAAAAGGGAGCAATGTGGGACTAAAAACAAGCCAATGAGAAGAGGCCACTTGTCAACTTGTGATAGGCTTGAGGATGAGCACATTTTGGCCAATGTGCCCAAGAGAGGGAGATTTCAAACTTGAATTTGAGAGTAAATGCTAAGTTTGACTTGTGCAAGGGACATGTAAGAGCTTATTAATTGCTTTTTTAGATGTACATGTCCACTTGTTTTTGAATTCAAATTTGAGGGAATATTCTTCAAAGATGCCATGTTGATGGAAAATGTTGGTTTTATAAATGAGTTAAAATGATTTATTGGTGCAATTGGGAAAAGCTAGAGGATATGATTGGTGGTTAGGTTAGTTTAATCAGGATTAGATTAGCTTAATGATGATTAGGATGATTTGACCCCTTTGACTTGAATATTTTGATTTATTTAAATCAAAAAGGGATGAAAGGTGATTTTAGACTTAATTAAATAAAGGATTGATTTATTTAATCAAGGAGGGTGATGATAGGCTTAAATTAAATAAAGTTAATTTGTTCAATTTAAGTGGATAATCCTTAGAGATTAAATGAACCTAATTTTCCTAATGGATGGATTTAATGAACTTGATTAATTTAATGAGCAGATGAATTTGACCTAAGTGCATCATGCTAATTTTGCATGTCTACACTTAGATAAGTACATGCCTATTAATGAGATATGGTCCCATTAAATACTAGTTTCTAGAATGCCACCTAGGAAACTAACTCCTAAGTAAACTTACTAATGGTGTGAATAGGTCCAACTAATATCTAGTTAGGAAATAATCCCATTCACACTAATAGTTGTCTTCCACATCATCAAGATCATATCCATCTGAATCTTCAATATTTTTTTATTTTCTATCCTTAAAACCATTCTACACTTTTGTACCATTTTTTAAACCAATATTTCTTATTTTAAAAGATGTTAGTGTATCAATCAACTAATCGCTAGAATAAGTAATAAAATTTGCAACTTCCTCAATAGTAGATACCATTTCATTGTTAGCATCAGGAAGAGTTCTGAGAACTTTCTTTAACACCCTAGGTTCTTTAACTTGTGCACCAAGACCTCTAATAGCACTTACCTATTCATCAACCATTTGCATGTAGGTTGTAATTGTTTCGTCTTCAGAAATTTGTATGGTCTCAAATTTTTCCTTTAGATTCTACAACTTTATTTGTTTAACTATTTCATATCCTTCATAAATACTTTCAAGCTTATCCCAAACATCTTTAGCAATCTTAAGATTCATAACTTTAACCAATTCATAATTTGAAAGACTATATGTAATAATAAATTTTTCCTTAGCATTTACCTCATGTCTCTTGATCTCATCACTTGTTCTTGAACCATTTGTATGTGGAGTATATGTAGTCTTATAAGCCTTTTCAATCTCATATCCTTGGCATGTCATATATCCTTCCATCTCTATCTTCCAAAATGCATAATGTATTCCATCAAATCTGGGGTAATCAATTTTCTTCACCATGCCAAACCCACCTTAAGTGGTTAAGCTCTTCTCCAAGGAACCTTGCTTTGATACCAATTATTTCACAAGCAACTGCCATTGCACCAAAATATTGACCTATAAAATCCTAATACAACCACCAAATTTATTGATGCGGGAGCATCTAGAGTAATGCAAGAGCATCCAAAAACATTAGAATAATTGAGGTAGTTGGCAGTTGCAAAAGGCCAGATTATGGATTTTTACTATTGGAGGTTGTGGAGCTAGAGTTAGTTACTAGACAACATGAGCTATGATATGTCAGAAATTCAAATCATTTGGGTTTGATTTTGGAAGGAGATCATTATCAGAAGTTTTCTTGTGTTCAAAGAGCAGAGACAACAGTGTTCTGTGAAGCTTAGTTGGTTTGTGGAGTTATTTAGTGACTTGTGGATCTAAAAGAAATAATTTTGGATTATTAGGAGGATCTAGACAACCTTCATGGAGGTCTATGTGAAGTTCTATGTGGCTTTCCTTTTGTTTGAGGCTGACCTAGTTGTGTGTACGTGTTACCTTTCTGGCCATTGTAATTGGGCCAACATGTTAAGTTTAGATGACTTGCTGAGGATATAAACAGAAGATAGATGATTGTTACAAAGCAATGAAGAAGAGTACTGAGAATATTGGAAATTATGAAGCACGAATAAGAGTTGTTTTGATCTAGAAGGATCACGAAGTGGAAAAACTTGAGGAAACTTGCAGGGTGGCTTGTTCAAATCGCCCACCATGAGGCAGTACAAGACCTATGGGTAGATCACCGAATGTAAGAGTTGATGGATAATTTTCTTTTCTAATCCATGGGCTACAACCTAGAATCTATAAAGCCCATGAGGCATATGTAATGTGTTTTTATATTATAATATGGGTATGTTTAGGATCATCATGGAAAAAAATAGGATCATCATAGAATCTATAGCAAATTGAATGTAGTTTATAAACTACTAGGTTTTTTTTTTTCAAAATCTATTTGGTGAAAATTTGAAATTTCAATGCAATAGTACTTAAATTTCAAGGAAAAAATAAGAAGTAGGTGTCTGTCTGACCACCCTAACCACAATAAAATGATAATATTTTTAATAAGATTTTAGATATAAGTAGAGGACTCATGTCCCGATGTGATGCATATATTTTTGTAAAAAATTCAAATAAATAATTAATTATGAATTTTTTATTACATATTTTAAAAAATATAAAACTTGTATGTCGACCACCTTAACTTGATCAAAAATTCATGAAATTCAATTTTTTTTTAATCCTATAGTATGTGAAGCATAGAATGTGACACATATTTCATATTCAAAAAATGTGATATTGTTTGAAAGCTATAAATGCTTTTCAATTAGCCTATCAATCAGGACTTTAGTCATAATTCAAATAGAAAATGAATAATAAATATTTATTAAATTCAAAGTAAAGCATAATTTATATTGGTGGAAAGCTAAGAATCTCCTTTAAAACCCTTTTCGTTTCATCAATTTTGAGTAAAAAAAAGTCGTCAGCCACATACCCTACCCATACCCATCCTATCGCCACTTTTTGGCCTATCATGATCCTGCACATACCCATATATGTGGAATGAGATTTGAAAGTTGGGTTTTTCCCCTTGTGGGTTTTCCTAGGATATATCTGGTGTTATGTGTGTTATTTTCCTATTGATTATTGTTAGTTTCCATTTCATTTCTATCATTATCATGGAGTTAATGAATTAGGTTGCAAGGTTGAACAATCCTTCATTGGACCCTCCTACCTTCACTATGTCAAGTGGTATCAGAGCTAGTTTTGAACTTGTTAGCTTGTTGTGAATCTATTGAGAAGGAAGACAATGTTGTTTATCTAATTTGTTTCAATGGGGAAATTTGGAAAGAGGATGAAGAAAGAAAATGAAACCCTAATAGGTGAGAAAGGTACTCTTGAAGAAGAACTGGGAGACTTAAAAAAGATAAATGAAGAACTAGAAGCAGAGATGGATATGTTTGAAGATGTTGAAAAGAGATTTGCAAGATTGGAAGAATTCAATTTTCTTGGAAAGGTGAAAAAGAGTAACAAAGATAGGTACAAGAAAGTCTAAAAGAATTGAAGAAGGAAAACATAGACTTGAAGGAGCATGTTGATTGGTTGGAGAAGAAGAATGAGAATTTGAGGTCTAAGCTTGAATTTTGTGATGTTTCTTGTGATACTAGTGATTTGTATGATGTTGCAGGAGCTTCTTTAGACAGTGAAGTTGGAGATGATGGTGTAACTAAACTGACAGTTGTTGATGATGGTATTGGTTTCAAAATTATGTAGAGAATGAGCTATGAAGGAAGAGGATTGGGAAAGCAGAAACAAGGAATGGCATAACTTGTTGAAGCAATAATAAGATCAAGAAGTGAAGGCTTGGGATATGACAAAAGTAAGGATGTTGTTGCAAGTTCAAATCAGAGAAGAAGAGGGATGTACTGTAAGAATTGTAATAGACATTGACATGAAAAGGAGAAATGTTGGGATCTATATCCTTGTAAGTGGGTATGTGCAAAATCATGATGGGCCAAAAAGTTACAATATGATGGGTATGTGGCTGACGATTGTTCTTTTACCCAAAATTGATGAAACAAAAAGGGTTTATAAAGGAGATTCTCATATTTCCACTAATATAAATTATTCTTTACATTGAATTTAATAAGTAATCATTATTCATTTTCTATTCAAATTACGACTAAACTCCTGATTGATAGGCTGATTGAAAAACATCTATAGCTTTCAAACGGTATCATATTTTTTGAATCCAAAACACGTATCACATTTTATGCTTCGCATACTATAGGATTAAAAAAATAAAAATTTAATATCATGAAGTTTTGACCAAGTTAAGGAGGTTAGACATACAAGTTTTTTATATTTTTTAAAAGTTGTAATAAAAAATTCATAATTAATTATTTACTTGGAAAAAAATTACAAAAAAATATGCATCACATTGGGACATGAGTCATTTACTTATATCTAAAATATTATAAAAAATTATTATCATTTTATTGTGGTTAGGGTGGTCAGACAGACACCTACTTATTTTTTCCCTGAAATTTAAGTACTACTGCATTGAAATTTCAAATTTTCACCAAATAGATTTTTTTTTTAAAAACAAACAATAATAGTTTACAAACTACATTCAATTTGCTACAGATTCTATTCTTACATATTTTTGAAATAATATAGATAACTTATTCAAATTTTTATGTCAAGTAGCCTAACTCTAATTTTTTTTGAATTTTTGGCCACTTAAGGGCCTACTTTTTCCATGATGATCCTGCACACCCAAGCTATGTGGATTAAGGAATCATTCTGAGAAGATGTGTTGGAATAATATGAGAAGGAAAAAGCCTATGACAGGTTATAAGCAAATGGATTATGGGTGGATTGATGGAGCAAAGTGGAAACATGTTACTGGTGTGCTTAGAAGATCATACAAATGGAAGAACTCATATTTTGAAGGACAAGAGGAATCAAGATGTAGAGAAAGAAGACCTTATGCAAAGCACAGAGGAGTTTGGAGGAAGAAAGAATCAAGTGTTGAGTGTCATCAAGAACCTGATGTCAGAGAAGCTAATGAAGGAGCAGCAGTAAAGGATGCAGAGATAGTTTGTGCAGATGAAGAGGATCCTGTTGATACAAATTTAGTTTATGCAGAGGAAGGGGAACCTTTGGAGACATCTGAGTTGATAGAACTGGAAGAAGGTGATGCACTGATCTTGAGGAGAAAATTTGTGTACCAGATAAAAGTAAATGTGGATGAATAAACAGAAAAGGACTATGACCCCTGAGGCAACTTGTAGGGTAGGCTTGCTCAGACTGCCAACTAGTGAGATAGTGCAGGGCCTGCAAGTAGATCACTTAACCAACTCAGAGAAGACAGTCTTGGATTTGACACCATACAGACCAAAGTGACAGGGCTCACTTTTCAATTAACCCTGGGAATCTGATGCAGGAGCATCCGGAGTAACGTAGGAGCATCTAAAAACATTCAGAATAATTGAGGTAGTTGGTAGTTGCAAAGTACCAGATTATGGATTTTTATTGTTGGAGGTTGTGGAGCTAGAGTTAGTTACTAGACAACATGAGCTATGATATGTCAAAAATTCAAGTCATTTGGGTTCGATTCCAGTTGGAGATCGTTATTGGAAGTTTTCTTGTGTTCAAAGAGTAGAGCCGATTGTGTTTAGTGAAGCTTAGTTGGTTTGTGGAGTGATTCTGTGACTTGTGAATCTAAAAGGAATAATTTTGGATGATGTGGAGGACCTGGCTGACCTTCATGGAGGTCCGTGCAAAGTTCTATGTGGCTTTCCTTTTTTTTGAGGCTGACCTAGTTGTGTGTACACGTTACCTTTCTAGCCATTGTAATTGGGTCAACATGTTAAGATTAAGTGACTTGCAGAGGATATAAATAAAAGATAGATGATTATTACAAAGCAACAAAGAAGAGTGCTAAGAATATTGTAAATTATGAAGCATGAAGTAGAGTTGTTTTGATCCAGAAGGATCACAGAGTGGAGAAACTTGAGGCAACTTGCAGGGTGGCTTGTTCAAATCGCTGACTAGTGAGGTAGTGCAAGACCCATGGGTAGATCTCTAAACAGAAGATTTGATGGATAATGTTCTTTTGTAATCCCTAGGTTGTGGCCTAGAATCTTTAAAACCCTTGAGGCATATGTAATGTGTTTTGAGATTATAAAATATGTGGAATGAGCTTTGAAGGCTAGGTTTTACCCCTTGTGGGTTTTCCCAGGATATATCTAGTGTTATGTGTGTTATCTTTTTGCTGATTAGCTATTAGTTTCCATTGCATTTCTTTCATTATCATGGAGTTAATGAATTAGGCTGCAAGGCTGGACAATCCTTCATTGGACCCTCCTACCTTGACTGTGTCATTTATACAAGATCCAAGATCCATAGGAGACAATTAAGCTTTATCATGAATGCACGCACCATGTTGCACAACACAAGGAAATCAAGGGTGAAACTCTTGCAATGTTAACTTCATTTTTATTTTACAATAGAAAAAATTGCAATTAACAAAGCATAAGGAACCTATACTTTAAATTCAAAGTTGCATTGATAAGATTGCAATATTGTTTCTTTAAAATGCAATCAATAAGCATAGTTTACTCTAGAATTGATGTTGGAGTATTGCTAGTAATATCATTAATGAAAAAAAAAAAATCTCAATCAAGTGGATGTGACAAAATATGTGGTCTTAAAATTCACTAAGTTTCAATCTTGAATCTCTCCACTGCATCTTTGAACCATGTGGATTTGATTTTCTACATGCATATGAACTATGCTACTTAAAAATGTTCTAACAAAAAAATGAATCAATAAAATTATTTCTTCATCCTCGTGATAGTTAAATATGATGAGGAGATGTTTACAAACACCTCTACGTAGATTGCTAAGTCAATAAGTGAGTAAGTTCTCCTAGATCAACTATCATACATAAATATACAGATTACCCATATATGATGATGGGTTCTTTGTCACTCGAGATTGAAGTGTGCTCTAGATATGCTTTTTGAACCAAAATCTAGCATGGATATAAATGACATATTGAATGTCTATAAACACCAAAACATATAAATAAGTCACACTATCCTATACAAAATATGTTTGGGAAAATTGAACTTTTAATTTGAGTGTTTGAATTAAGGACTCAATTACATGTGCCTCGTAATTGAATCAAATCAATCCTATGATACGTAGAAATGAACCAAGATGGAAAAACAATAACCTTGAGGTAGAAATTGAACGTGAAAATAAGTGCTAATTTCGAAGGATAAAATGATGAATGTATTAAGTTTAGTTTAAATGAAGATTGAATAAGATAAAGTATATGGAAGTAGATATAAATGAGTATAGATAAGAATCAAGACATGAGACAAACTCAACAAAAAAAAATATCATTTATCAATATATAATTATATTAAAAATAGTCCAACAAAATAAACACAAAACTAAATGAAAAATAGAATAATTATACTAATTTATCCATCACAAATATAAAACAAAAGTGCATTTCTCTTTTCGCGCTTGTTGGCCTTTTATCTGGTCTACCCAAGGCTTAAATTTAATGGGCACATGGCTATATTTAAAGGTTCTTGCTACGAAAAATGATTTTCTTTAAAGGCTGTATTTCACGAAAACAAAAGATAAGAGACTGTCAAATTTAGGCCTCAACTTTTCCTTTTTTGACTGGAACACAATTTCCACACTATGGCAGCTACGAGTTTATAAACGGGCCAGAATAGACAGCCATATAAATTTAAATAGGGAGAATGTGTACGTAGCCGCGTTACATGCCAAAATAATAACGTGCCACATGAGAAGATGTATAAAATTCAAAATTATATGTCATAATAATAAAAGATGTTGAAAGTGGAGATGCTTACAGCCTTAAAAATTTCAGCACTATTTATGATAATAATTTGAAAATATTTAACTGTCAAAATGTCTTGAGCATAGAGACAAGAAGATGCCTTGTACGTGAAGAACTCGGCATTCTTTATCTATGATAGTAATTAACAAGCTTAAAGTGAAGATGCTTTGTATCGTTCATCCAACAACAAATGTTGAACATTATTTATTTACGATATTAATTAAATCTAATAATCTGAGAATTCCTTGTATTGTTCATTCAGCAATAATTGTCAAACATTATTTATTCACATATTAAATTTTTTAAATAATTTTTTCTTTATATATTTTAATTGGTGGATTGCAAGATTTGGAAAGATTAAAAAAATAATAATTAAAATATCAACATTATCTGTTTATAACACTAATTAAAAACCTGAACCATAAAGATTCCTGATATTGTTTATCCAGCAATAAACGCAAACATTATATATTTATGATAATAATAAAAAATCTTAATAAAAAGATGCCTCACATTGTTCATTCACCAATTAATAGGTCCAATGAACATTCGGAATAGATGTTGCCTTCCCTAAGCACTCCCCTCCACATACTTGCAACTTCAATGGATGTGGTATAACTTGAGAATGTTGTGAGAAGAGTGTAGAAGACCAAAGAGAAGCAAGAGAAATCAAGAGAGAGTGAAAGAATGGAAGTGATGGTCATTTGAAGGTGAAAATGAAGGAAAAAGAGTCATTCAAAGTCAATTTGAAGGGTAGGAGACGTTACACTTCGCGTCCAATTGACTAGTGTAATGCCTTTGTGAATTCCAGAGGTGGAAATCTTGTTAGGATGGCAGCGCACCGGCTAGCATCCAATACATAATATCCCCCATCGACATGAAAACAAGCTGCCAAGTGTATGGAAAATGGATGAAGAGCATGGAATTGCATTATCAGACTTAATTCTCTAAGGTAAGAGGTATATGTAAATGTGGAATTTTCCTAGGGGTGTAAATTCACACTATTATAGTATGCAAGAATTATGAGCATTTAAAATTTTAAAACTTAAGGAGGAAGTTAAATGATTATAATTAATTCTCTTTACTCAATCTACGAAAAATAATCTTATCCACTATGGAGACCTTTGAATCACCTTTCTAATGCTTCTAAAAAATCAAAATTTTGATCAATACCATAAAAGTTATGCCCATTTTATGGAAGTGTGATTTGGGCTTTGGGATTTTCAAAATGGATATCCATTTTGATTTTGGTTTGGTGTTACCAAACCAAATTCAAATTTTACCCAACCCATGAAAAGTCAACATTTTTTTCATGATTTTGGCCAAGTAAAAACATTTTTCTTCCTCATTGCCACTTTTTAAACCCCTGTGATCTTTCACATGCCTTCATCACTCAAATCTAATCTCTTTGATGGATTGAAGTCACACTCATCACCTTCAAGGATCATTTTTTTCTTGATTTGATTTGATTTAAAGACCTACAAGTGTTAGTACACATAAAAAAATACATGCAAACATGAATAAAAAATTACTTGTCATATGGCATGATGCTTGAATGATGAAGTTCTACAATAATCTTGGTAATTCTACTATTGACTGCTCTTGAATGCTCTGTATGGATACTTTATTTGCTCAATTCAAGTCTCAACATAAAAATTGTGAAAATAAATTTATATTTACATGCAATTCTTCTAATTTCTTGAAAATCAAATATTGATAGCACATTCAAAATTGAAGATTAAAATTATAAATTACAAATATCAATATATTTGAATTTGGGGCCAAATTAGGTGGTCCAGCATAGAATGCACCCTAAACTAGACCCACCCATTTTAGGGATTAAAAGTGTTGGGGAAAAATGTTAAATTCATAGTTTTATTTCCCATGTTTAATTTTTCAATAATACTTATAAAATTGGACAGTTAATGCATAATAGGTCCAAGCGCATAGTGGGAGAAAAAACTAGTGTGAAATTGTCAAGGGTAACAATTTCTAATGCTACAAATTCACATAACTAGGATGAAAGCACTTAACTTGGATAGTAGTGCATAGCATGGATTTATATGTGATATAATAGCATCGAAGAAGATAGAATACTTAGGTTTGTATCTAGGGATTTCTTGATTTCCTTTTATTGTGTATGAATTTTTTTTTTTAGTTTTATATATCATATTTTAGTAGTTACATTTTTTACAGCACAGTTCACATTAATTGTAATATAGAAGTTAGAACATTTCCTCCATTTTAATTTTACAATAGAAAAAGGTGCATTAAATAAAGAGAATGAAACTAATTTTAATCCAACATTTTATTGATAAGCTTGTAATAAAATTCAAAAATATTAAATATAATCAATAAGTGTACTTGGCTTTATAATATTGTTGGAGTATCTATATTGATATCATGGATGAATCATTTTCCATCATGCATTATTTTTTCTCAATAAAATGCAACAAAATATGTGTAGTCTTAAAATTCACTCAGATTCAATCTTGAGCCTCTCAAGTTCATCCCTGAAACACATGCATTTGATTTAGTGCATGCATATGAACAATGTTTTTAAATATAAAGTAGCAAAACAAGGGTGTTGACCCATAAGTACAAGGCACTAAAGGCCATCCATCGAAAGCACACTAACAGCACAGTGACAGCAGAGAAGAATCCATCACTCACAGCACATGATCAAAAACAAAAAGTAACAATATACGTAAGATGACAAGGTTCAACATGCAAGCATGAAACCATCCAAATAAGTCCAAAGACCACTAGGGGCCCATCAAGTTTAGCAGAAAAAACAAACAACAAGACATAAAATAAACAAGAACAAATAGGCCCAGCGGCCTAATTTTTATCCTTCCTGCCGGGAAAATCATGTAAGGTAGTCGCCCAATCCATCATTAGGAACTCAAGCAGCTCCTTGAAATTAGCATCAAGTTCAACACCATCCGTAGACTTGTCCTTCTGAAGCAAACAGAGACTGGTTGCCAACCTATGCATGACCCTCAGGGAAAATTGGGACACCTCCTGGACTTTCTTTTCTAGCCTCTCCAATCTCCCCTTCAGCAAGCCAACCTATTCCCAAGCCTGGTCTTTTTCCTTGTGATTATCCTTCAAGGGGGCTTTTCCTTTAATAGCATCAGAAGACCAAGGGGTAATTTCTAGCACATTATCTCCTAACGGGCCCTTCTTTAAACTTTTCGACACATGGTACCCATTATTCTCTGACATCGACCGGCCTTCCCCTCCCGCCACCATTTCCTCATGGCTTTCATTGTCACTCTTGAGATCCTTGTCTGAATCAAAGGCTTCCTTAAGGATTCCAACCTTGTCCTGCTTACAAACCAATCTATGAGATCGTCGGGGGGTGTTAGTTTCCTCAATGATCTCAACATCATAGTCAATTTGATGGAAAACTTTAGCTTTCTTAGAGGCTTTCGCCTTAGGGAACGGGGTAGGGGCAAGCTGCTTGCTTTCCCTACCCATATCCCCCGGGCTTGAACCAGGGGAAGTGCCATGGGGATGGGCTTTCAAGGCAAGATTTGAGGCATTTTTTCTTGCTTGGGCCCGGCATGTCCAAAATACTAGCAGAGGGGGGAGTAGATGAAACTAGGGTTTCATCAGGAGCAGGGAGAGACAGAACTTCTTGCACATTGATAGGTCGAGTAGGGAAAAGCACCATATGGAAATGGTAAAGCCTAGACATAAGGCCTTGGTGAAGGATAGTATAATTCTTTCTGGAAATAGTGGCTTCATTAAACTCCACCATAGTGCTGTCAAGGGCATGATACAGGAAGAAAGGAATAGAAATATACAGATGGTTCCTAAGGTGGTTGAGGAAATTAAAGTGGTAATAATAGTAGACTCCATACCTTCCTTCTAACGTGAAATATTTCATGATCACCAAATAGACTTTATCCCATGGCTCCGGTAGCACCTCGCTGTCAAAGCCACCCCACAACTTGATAGGTTTCTCATCACCATGAAAAAACTGATTCAGACTGACCTGGTCTAGAACTTTCATAGTTTTCTTCCAAGTGCGGCCATTATTCAGAAACCCAATAACTTTAGCAATGACCTCCTCAAAAACTTTGAAGGAAATTTTACCAATGGTGACCCTACCCTCATTCCAAGAGGTGAAAAACTTATGAGACAAGCCCTCATCGTGACTAGTCATGGCCTCCATGTACTGCGCAATTCCACCCTCTTTACAGATGTGCCAAATAGTGGCATCCGCTTTCCACTCGTCACACCTGTCTGGCTCCACACACACTCTGTCCCCACCCATAGAGCCCACACCAAAGATGCCAATGGCCAGAACAAGGGAACTAGGGCAGAAGAGTTGGTAGTCAATTCTAAAAGCATCGATAGGAAAAAGGTCAGCGCAAAGTGACCACAACAGTCAAAAATAGAGGCAATAAATTTGACTTCTCGCAATCCACGCAAGGGCAATAGCTCCCTCATGTGAATCTCCCACTTCAAGTAAGGGCATGATATCGGCATAGTACTTAGCCATCACAAAAAATCTCATGAAATCTGCAAGCTTAAAAAGTAGATCACAAAATTTTAGGGGGTTCAAAAAATGATGACACCATTGTCCTGTGGGGATATAAAGATTCGCCATAACACCCATCCACAAGAGGTCGTACAAGCCATTGAACACACATATGAGGCCCATCACCTCACATAACGGCCAATTATTCAAAAGCCAGCTCCTGCCAGAAAATCCAACCAAAGTTAGAAGGAGCTCAGAAAAAATAAGTAAGCACCATCTAAGACTCATCATTTAAATGTTTGAGATCTTCCTTTAAGCACACTAGAGCCAAAGGGGGCAAAGAAACCTCATTTCACCAACACCTAAGCCCTTCAATATCAAGACCCGCTGTCATGAGGCTGTCAGCAGTCGCATTCCCTTCTCCAAAGACATGTTGGATAGAAAAGTCATGAAGAGCATTTAGAAGAGGGAAAATTTCCTCCATAATACCCTTTAGGGACCATCCCACTTTCATCTTTCCTTTAGTGGCTTCCACAATTAGCATTGAGTCCCCTTCGATTTCCAAAGTCTTGGCACCAATTGACAGCACAATCTTAAGACCCTAAAGGAGAGCCATGCCCTCAACCTGATTACTAGTATGATTGCTCAATTTCCCCACATAGGTAGCAACCAGGCTACTAGAATGCTCCCTGATTATACCTCCAGTAGCTGACATCCCTCCCCTAACCGCCCCATTAAAGCTAAGCTTAACCGAGGGTGGTTTAGGGTTTCTCCATCTATTATGCTTCCTGATAATTGCTTTGGAGTTGTCAAATCTCAAGATCTCATTGGGTAAATTCCAAGTGGTAGCAATGTTTCTATCCCAAGCAGTCGAGGGATTAATAGGCTTCTTCCATTTACATGTTGAGATATTATGCAGGAGCAGCTTATTAAGGATTATCAATAGACCATCCACATTGTTTTCCTTTTCTCTGAAAATCTTGAGATTTGATATGTTACATAAGAATGTTCTTATAGAAAGATGACTAAGAAAATTACATCTTCATCTTCATAATAGCTAAATATGATGAGGAGATGTTAATGAACATGTTTATGTTGATTTCTAAGTCAATAAGTGAGTGAGTTCTCCTAGATCAACTACCATATGAAGACATATAGATGCCCTATATATAATAATGGGATTATTTTCCCTCATGAGATTAAAGTGTTCTCTAGATATTCTTTTTGAATAAAAATATAACATGCATATTAATGACATATTAAATGTCTTCAAATACAAAAGCATAGAAATAAGTCACTAACACAATCTTGTACAAGTATAGTTCTTAATGGTAAGTGCAATTGTTTGTGAAATTTAAATCTTAAATTTGAGTGTTTTAATTAATAATTCAATTACCTGTGCCATATTATTGAAACAAATCAATCGTATAGTACATAGAAATCAGCCAAGATGGAAAAACAACAATCTTGAGGTAGAAATTGCAAGTGAAAATTAGTGCTAATTTAGAAGGATAAAATGATGAATATATTAAGTTTAGTGCAAATGAAGATGAAATAAGGTAATGTATACGAAAAGATAGATAAAAATTGAGAGATGAAACAAACTTTATAAAACAATATATCATTTATCTATATAATTATATTTTAAATAATTTAAAAATTTAACACAAAACTAAATAAAAAATAATATAAATATACTAATTTCACCATTACAAATATAAAACAAAAGACTGATAATATGTTTTTTTAACGAACAATTATCTTTTATCAACTTTTGTAAATTTCAAATTGCAATTCTCTTTTCTTTTGTAGGCCTTTTATCTGTCTACTCTATAAGATGCCCAAGGCTTAAGTTTAATGACCATGTGACTATAGAGGAGAGGATCCAATAGTTGAGCACCCTAACTTCACGCCTCTCAAAATCCTACGTGGAAATTTCAAATCATTCCCAATTTTTTATAGCAGCTTACTTGGCAAGTCTCCTACTTATAACTAAGGTTTCAGGGCCACATCATCAAATATGATGCCATAGGTCAGCGTGTTTTTTAGTCAAGGTATCCAAAAAGGCCCAAAAAAATTTTTGAGACTGATGCTTGTGCATCTACATCATGTTTTATTGGCCACTGATGTGGCATTACATGATTGGTTGCTCTTTAGATCTAAGGAATACATATTATTTAATTACGGGTAGTCATCATCAACACTAACAACTTTAAAGTCACAACTATTGGTCTAATATTGTTAAAAATATTGAGTCTTATATAAGCAAATGCTATCACAACTATTTGAACATGCTGAGGTACTCGGTCCTTCCCCTATTTAAAGTTTATTGCTATAAAAACAAATCTTTTAAAAACTGTATCTGTATTTTATGAAAACCAAAAAATAAAGACTCAAATTTTATTTTTTAATTAGAAAAGCACTTTATTAATTTAAAAAACCAATCATACAGACAAACTAGTAGACAGAACTGACAGTCAAACAGAACAAAGAATTATAAATATAGTAAGGGCAGCGAAACAGACTCTCAAATTTAGGCCCCCAGTTCGACACTATGGCAGGCACGAGTTTATAAACAAGGCAGAATAGACAGCCATATAAACATAACTAGCACTTGCGCCCAGAGGGGGTGCAAGGAATACGCCGATAGTATAATATAATTTGGTGTGAATTATTGTGTGTTTCTTTGCATTTGATTTTGTGATGCACACAGCAGTGTCTTAGTAAGAGAAGAGTTTTACTATGTGGTTCAGGAATTGAATACATACTACATAGATTTAATACATAATCTGATAGTGAATTGGTCATTGCTATAGAGAAATGGCTTATCTATGCTAGCAGAGGATTAATACTTCAGAAGCAGATGTGGTACAGAGGTCAGCAGAGATTCTAATCTAGGAAACTTTGAACAATCTACTACATTATTGTAAACAAAACATCCTACACTATAAAACACTCTAAAGAAAAAACATCCTACACTGTAAAACACTCTAAAGAAATAGCAGGTGAGCTACCCAATCAAGTACTAATCAATTTTTAGACTAATAGCACAAAGCTTACACGGTACATGATTATCCAGTAAGGGTTGAATCACCATCATCAAGGAAAAGAAGGGAACTACCAAATGTCTGCAAATGCCTCATTAAGTCATTATATGATCCAAAGACAAATCATACATATATCACTATAACAACTATTCATATTACTGTTAAAAAAAGGGAAGACCTTATACTGTCTATGAATTTTTATTGACAGAGCAGCAAATGTGTTGAAAAGAAGTTTACTAAAGCATATCTTCAATTGGGAAACTTTATAGATTGAATCATAGCAACATATTTGTTAAAATCATTGGACAATTCATGCTTATGCAACAAAAAGTGGAATTATAAGAAGATGTTTTATTACAACTATAGAACATAGTTACGAATTCCTCTGCAGAGAGCAGTGTCTTATTTTGTGTGTGCATATTACAAGTATAAAACATAGTTTATCAATGTTGTGGACAGAGTACATTTCTGGGCAATAGCAAACTAAACAGATACACAACAAATTCCTCTGCACAGAGTAGTGGCGTGTTTTGTGTCTGCACATTGAAAAATAGCATGCTTAGTGTTACAAGAAAAGGTGAACATAATGTATCATAAGGAGGTTTAAAACATTGTATTTTACCATTCGAGAAAAGATAAGCATAATGTATGAAATAACAACAAAGAATTAGATTATTTTGTATCATGAAACACATACTTCCTGCCAAAAATGTACAAAAGGCTTTTGGGAGTAGTGGCATAGTTTTAATAAACTACAGTAGTTGCTAAATTTTGCCCTGTATCTTCCTGCATATTTAGTAACTATCTCCAAGTTGATTAGTATGTAGTTCCCAGGGAATAATTGGCATTGAATTTGATTTTGTTTGGCATAATATCCCTAGCAGAATGTTGTTTAAACGTTAACATGTGTACTATTCTTGTATTATATCTAAAAACACTTGTTTACATTATCAGTGGAACACGGGACTTTAAACAAGAGTCATTAGTCATTGTCTAGCATCTCCCTTTCAAAAGAAGAGCCAAGTGAGTAGGAAACATATTATCCATTTTTTAAAGGACTTGCATCTTGTGTGAGTCATCCATTAGATCGTCAATACTTGGCATTGGGAAGCTATTCTTTGTGGTTCTCTCATTCAATGCCCAGTAATCTATTGCTAGCCAATCTTTCTTCCTTAAGAGTTAATAATCTAACTGGTGCTACATATAGACTTTTAGCCTCTTATAATTTCCATCTATGATAAACTCAACTAAACTATTTATTTCCATCTTGATTGAAGTTATCCATATAGCTTTTACCATTATTGGGCCCTTATTAGGATCAACTTGTAAATACTATCGGTTATGTATAATACTCTTGTAAGTACTTGTGTTCCTCACAGAGAGTGGAAAAGTGCAATTTGAGTTTCACAGCAAATAAAGCTCTATGGCGTCAAGTCTAGTAAGGCAACTTCGATTACAGACAGATCTGGTGTAATACCAAATAATAATTCTAACATCCATAAGCCTCAACAAACTCACAAGAAAAAGAAATAATTTTTGTAGCTCACATGCTGAGTTTTGTACAAAAAATTTGCTAGCTTTCACAAGTAACTCAGCAAGTCTTCACCTGCAACTTGGTTGCTGAAGGAAATCAGAAACATTGTCAAAACCCCCTTTTTTGTGTTTTTTAATCATTTTCATCTTCCTCACAAGGATCTCAGAAGAGTGGACTGGTTGTTGGGTGAAAAAGGATTTATTGACATTTGGTTAACTGTTAAACAATAAAATTATGCAAAATAGTATGAACCTCGAAGACCCCTGCTTCCCCAGACTCCACAAAGGGTGCTGCTCCCTGGCCCTGTTGAGAGTTGCTACCCCCAAACCCCTAATCTGGTTTTATAACGTAAAAAATAAATAGGCTGCCTTGGATAGAAAATAATTTTTTTTTCTCCTTTTATCTGACTTGCTACAAAAATCACAGTGTTCCTCCTCTGATTTTATGAAATTTTCGTTGGTTTCAGTGTCCTGATTAAATTCTGAGTAATTGGGTTCCATTTATACTTTTTGTTTGTTGAGTCAATACCAAATCTGAGTGATGCTACTATGATCAAAATAGATTTGCGTGTTCTCCAAATTCATTCTTTACATGTCTCATACATTATTTAAGTTTATTTTATGTATTAATTTAAAAAAAAAATTGCCCAGTTTTTGCCTAGTCCCAAACAAGAACACCCACAACCACACATCCTTCATATCAAGCCTAAAGAAGCAGCAGGAACCAATAAGCTTGTTCAGGCTATTCACCATCTCATTCCAAGCATGTTGACGCGAACATCATTTTTTGTATCTGTGTTTGTACTTTGTTGGTTTACAGTTCGTGCAATTACAGACTCTCATAGTAAGTCACAATCCATATCCAATAAGTCCCAAACACTTCAAATTTAACATTTTTGTCCTAAGGGAAAAACGCCAAAAAATCACTTAAACCTACATAGTCGACACCAGCTATGTTTCAAGTGGGCCATTTAAACCTACATAGTCGAGACCAGATGTGTTTGAAGGTGGGTCAGTTAATCTCAATCAAGCAAAGCACTATGAACAAAACCAATAGTGGAACAATATTTTAAATCTACAATTATCCTCTTCTAGATAGAAGATGAACAACAAAAACCGAATACCCAACTTGAAGGCCATTTAACCTTACCTCGAGATTCTGCACAAATTGCCACACACCAATTGAAATGCAGAGTTCGCTGGAAAAATCTTCCGAAACCCTACAAGAGTAGAATTATTTGAAATGAGACGAACCGAAAACAATCTCCTTACGGCTAAGACCAAATACCCACACATCAATTGAAATGCAGGACCAAATATGTAAACAAAAAGATACAAAACTCACTGCACAAATAGCGTCGTGCTCTGAATGGTGGCCATAAGCCAAAATGAGTAGAGTTCGCAAGAAAAATCTTACGAAACCCTACAAGAGCAGAATTTCTTAAAAATGAGAAGAACCGAAATCAATCTCCATACAGCTATTCACAGTAAACAAAAATACCGGACCTGCAAGCTATCGCAGTGCTTAATAGTCTGCAGCATACTTATAGCCCATATCGGCGGTGATGAAGCGGCTCCCATGGAGTGTCACAACAAATATCGCCGCCCACCAAGCAGCTCCGTAGCAGGTTCAAGAAAAATGCGGTGGATTTACCCATATCTGCCAGCAGGACAAAACTTTTTCCCCCTCTGCAATTTTGTCCGGATCAGAGAGAATATGGTGGACTGACCGATAGCTGACAGCCAGAGTAAAATTTTAGCCCCTGTGCAATTTTCTGGCAAGTCACAAATTGCCCGGCGTAAGACCACTTTCCAGCGTTAGACAACTATCTGGCTGAAAGCTGACACTATCGGCTAAATAAAGATAAAATATCTGACGGATATGAAAACTGTTTAACGGCAGGGTATTCCCGGTTGACCATCTGAAAACAGTAGCTGCGAAGGGTATTCCGGTAGCGTGAGACAGGTTTGCAGGCCGAGTGTGCACTGGCGATCCCAGAAGTAGAGCCTATCGGCTAAATATCCCAACTTGGAGAATGTGGCGTAGCACGTTTAAATATATAAATGGCATGCCAAAATAATAACGTGCCACAGAGGAAGATGCATAAAATTCAGAATTATATATCATAATAATAAATAAAAGATGTTGAAAGTGAAGGTGCTAGCTGGCTCAAAAATTCCAGCACTATCCATAGTAATAATTTGAAAAGGTTTAACTGTGAAAATGTATTGATCATACAGACGAGAAGATGCGTAATGCGTGAAGAACTCGGCATTATTTATTTACGATAGTAATTAACAAGCTTAACGTGAAGATGCCTCGTATTGGTCATCCAACAACTTAAGTTGAAGATTCTTGGGATTATTCATCCAATCATAAACATCAAACCATTCAGAATTTTTTAATAGAGAAGAAATGCATTGGCTTCTTGTCCTTCATTTAATTGAACTGTTTTTATTGGTAGATTACTATAAGATGTGGAAGTGTTCGATGTACATTTAATTATATTAATTGAAATTTAAAATATAATATGATTTTGAATTTAAATTAATTAATAAATATGTTCTAATGTATATGTGTTAGATAGATAATATAGTCTTTTAATATATAATGTAGAAAATAGAAATAAAAAACAGAAAATATTTTTTTCTCACATTTATAATTCTTTTTAAAATAGGGACGGTTGATCTAGCTTGATTGACTAAAGCATTCTATGGCAGACAAAAGGTAACGAGGTGTAGTCTCCCCACCATCCCCAGTACGGAAGACATGTCGTGCCAGCATCACGCATAAAAAAAGTTTACCAGACGCACTGCAGTTTATATAAGAACCAATTCCTACTATTCTTTTAATAAACAAATCTTTTAGTATATATATTTTTTCCTTTATGTATTCTAACTTGCTGATTTCAAAAGATATTAAATAAATTTGAATAAAACATCAACACTAATAATAAAAAAACTTACATAAAGATTGCTGGTATTGTTTATCCAGCAATAAACGTCAAGATTATTTATTTATGATAATAATTAAAAATCTAAATAAGAAGATGCCCCGCATTGGTCATTCACCAATGAATAGGTCAAATGAGCATTCGGGATAGATGTTGCCTTCCCTATACAGTCCACTCCACATGCATTTCTCGTTGCAAAAACAGGCGGTCATTTCCTCAATCTGCGCGTTTTCTCTCTTACCTTCCTCTCACAAATTAATAGCTCTTCACATCCTCCTCAACAAGCGCCTGCTCTTAGTGGTTTTTCTTTTGTTGTTTCTTCGCGTCTAGCTTTTGGTCATAAGTGTTGGAGATGAAGTATTGAGTGTTTCACCTGTTTAAACGTTGAAGAATGTGAGTGATAAATGAAGTGATTCTGGCACTGGCATCCATGAGCCAACGGGAATACAAATTCTTGTGAAGAGATTGCAGCGTCTCCATCTACGTCTGCTACTCTCGTTCTGGTAAGCCTGTTTTGTTGCTGATTTGATTGGTATTGTATTCTTTGTTTTAAATTTTACACCTACAACGCCATAGAGAATGACTAAGGATTGCGTGAACTTTGATGGGAAAGGCAAGTTCTATTAGTGACACTGATAGATATAAACGTTGTTACAGATCCTTTGCACTAACGCAAACTCAATATCGGGACATTCTGTACAATTCAGCGTTGTAGGAACTTAGTAAATAAATCCAAATGGCCAACAGTAGCAGCTGTGTCATTCAGGTGGGGTATGAACTGACAATGAATGAAAAGGACATACTTGATGTAAGCCTGGCTCTTGTCTTCCGCGTACCAAAGACACTGCGAGACTCCAACGACCGTTTATACAATCCACATCTTGTTTCCATCGGCCCTTTCCATCATGGGAAGGAGGAGTTGAAAGACATGGAGAAATCCAAGTCTGAGGCGGTTCGAAGGATGCAAACGAGGATCCAGAGGAGCGGCTACACTGAATACTTATCTATCAAATCAATTGTTGAAGGGAACATAGTGCACAAGAACAAGGAGATTAGGGAATTCTATGGTGAAGATATTCACTATAGTCCCATGGAATTAGCGTGGATTGTCACAAGGGATGCATGTTTTCTTTTTGAATTTCTTGTTAATTACATAGGATCGAGTAAGATTGGTCGGCCTTTTTATGACAAGGAAGTGACTGCATTCTCCTGGACATATGATCCGGTCTTTGATGTCACTTATCAAAATCCGACAAGGGAGAAACTTATGGATGATATATTATTATTTGAAAACCAAATACCTCTTTGGGTTTTGAGGGATCTTCTTCAACTTCAGAGGGGTTCTGCATATATGGCCAACTAAAGTTTAAGCGAATTAATTGATTTGCTGATGATTCGCACGACTAGACATTAAGTTTTTATGTGGCATACTAAACTGCCTTACACTGAATATTCTCATGTCCTGGAAGCAGTGTACCACGGTATGGTCGGCACGAATGTTAGCTCTGATATCCATAGTAAAGCGGTGGTATTGCGGCCTCCTTATAATCGTATACAGATCTGCTTTCTGAATACTGTTGCCAAAATGAAGGCATTTTGTAGATGTTGGTGTACAAGCACTGGCGAAGAGATGATGCCACGATTTGCGAAGCTGCCAACAGCAGTGGAACTCAAGCGCAGAGAAGTGAAGATCCGCCCGGTGTTAGAACGAGAAGTACCAACAAGGGAGCCAGAGTTTGAACAAGAAGTAAAATTAATGGAGTCATCTTATTCAGCCATTCAATTGATAAGATTTGATGAGAAAACTTCAACTCTTTATTTACCAGAATTTAGGATAACGCCGCATTCGGATTCTACAATGAGAAGCATCATTGCAATGGAATTGACCACGCCGGCTGTTTATGATGACCGAATAAAATCGCGGTACCATCCTAGACCCATGACCCAGTTTGGCATATTTATGGATGAGCTGATAGACAACGAGGAGGACGTTGATGTCCTGAGGAAGGCAGAGATGATTAGTAACTTCCTTGGAAGCAACAAACAAGTGGCGAACCTTTTCAACTCCCTAACGAAAGCGATTGCTCCTGATGAGAGCTGCAATGTTATTCATGAGGCCAGAAAGGGATTGTATTTGTACACAAGAAGAAAGCACAAAATTCTATGGAGTCAATTTCTAGGTACTTATTTTTCGAAGCCATGGCAGATTACTGGTACCTTGGGTGCCGTGCTATTACTTCTGATGTCAGCGGCACAAGTGTTCTGTTTGTTTTACTCTTGCCAAAAAAACTAAGGCCGACTCGCCCTCTCACCCTGCTCCACCCCACCTCCCCTCTGTCTCTCTCCCTCCCTCCGTTTTCTGTGGGAGTGGCTTTTGGTTTACGATCATGAGGGCCACTCAATTGTTTTCATGTTCGTAAAATGATTAAATAAATCCTCAGTTTTTCACTTGGCACCTGGCCTGTTTCTGGTTCTATTAATGGCCGCCCGGTACAATATGTTTTGTTAGTTTCTGTTCTGGCAGCTGTTATAACAACTGATATTTTTATCCGACGATTAATTATGGTGGATCATTTTCCTATTAACGTGAATACCTGCTTTTATTTTAAAATATATGTGTACGCATATTTGTTAATAAAATATTTAAAAAAATTAATAGAACAATGGTTTTCTTATAATCTTGACTTCCAGCTCAAGGGAAGTTCCTGCCTAAGACTGGTAGAACAGTTTTGGCCTAGGAAAAATGTAAGACTGGCAGAAGAGTTTTGGCTTAGGAAAAATGTGAGATTAATTTTGACTACCAGTTCAAGGGAATATAAGTACATTTGTTTAATGACATGCAGAGTGCAATGTTGTACCTCCTATATTAGAAGCTCTCTATTTTTTCTATGTTTGCAAGTAACAAGTCCTTTATCTTGTCTTGGCAAAGTAACAAGTCCTTTATCTTGTCTTGGCAAAAATGAAGAATCGCAATTACACAAAAAAAAACAGAAACTATTGCATTTAAAGAACACATAATTCTATTCTAATCATCAATTTGTTAGGATTCAAATATTACGTGTGTCATATTTTCTTTCTAATTACTTGCAAAATGGGTGATGTTTTTTTGTAACTTTAAATAGCAAATAATTGATGCAAACGCAAAGTTCAATGTTCTAAGAGTATCCAAGTGTTTCTATACCATGCAAGCAAATAGACGTGCTTCATTGTGAACTAGCAATGCAAAATGCCAAACCATTCTTTTTAATAAACTAGAAAACAACAAAGCTCCAATGTTGAAGAGTTGTAAAAGCCATCATCAAGAACTTGAAAACATGCCAAAAAAGTAATGCCTATGCTCACTTGAATCACATCAGGTGTAATGAAAGATGATTGATATGACCTTAGGAAGACTGAAAACAATGATAACATGGACTGATGTGACTGTAGAAATGAATGAAAAGATGAACAAGTAAGCAGAAACAAAAGGGTGAAAATTTGTAAGGCTATTTGGAGACTCTAGACAATCTACAAAACTTGTAAATCAGCAAAGAAATGAGGAAAGCAGTAATGGGGGAAGCCAAAATGGCCCACAGATGACTATCAATTGGTCAAGAAAGATGAAGCTGAACTTATATGGATGCCTATGCAAATCTAAAAAATAGTGAAATGATGATGGAACAGCATGGTTGAGAGAGAGATAAAATTGACTGTTGACAAATCACTCAAGTAAACCTGCAATTAAAGTGGAAACAGAAATAAGGAAGAATGGTAATCAACAAACAGAGACTTGTTTTTGATGGTCTCCCAAGAGTTTGAGAAGTTTGCAATGAAGGAGAAAATACCAATGAACCCCAGGGACATGTCCACCCCAGGCCGTAGTGTTTCTAGAACGGGGATGTCCCATAGATGTGGAGACGGCGTTCCCATGTCTCCAGCGGTGCCACCTTTCTTAGCCTCACCACCAGAGACATGGAAATGTCCTAGTGTCTTCGAGACACCAAGGGAGATGCCTGGGCGTCCCTCGAGCATCTCAAGGATGCCCAAGCATCTCTCGCGGTGGACAGCCAAAAAGTTAATTTAAAAAAAAATTAAGATAATTTGTTTATATTATATTGGTTCTATTCGAACCCTAAGAACATGTGGGGCCCATCTACACTCTTACATGCCTTCAAAAGGCCCTCCAATCTTTATTTTTATTCACATTTGCATTTCTACTTGTTTGCTACAGCAAGAAGAAGAAGAGTGAAGGCTGAGGAAAGAGTGATTGGAGGAGTGAAAGGAGTGATTGCAAGTGAAAAAGGAGTGTCAAGGAGCAAGAAGAAGAGGAGGAAGATTCTTCACCTTGTTGAAGAGATTTTTCAAGCAAAAGGTAGGGTTCTTAACTAATTTTTTATTTTATTTTATGATTTTCAATGTTTTTTCATTTCTTGTTGTTTCATTTTTTAGTTTTTCTTATTTCATTTCTTGTTGTTGCACTTTCTAAATTAATTTAGAATCTTAGATTTTTTTTTGCAATTTAAAATTTGTTAAAAAATTTAAAATATAGAGTTTTATTTTTTTAATTTTAAAGTAGGGCATAGCTGAAACTATGTGTTTATTGATTTTTTTTTTCATTTCTTGAAATGCAGTGTCAAAATGAGCTCCCATAGTCATGAAATGAGTGAGGATGAGATGGAAACCGATTCTCATAGTGCAAGCCAATCAGAATATGAACCTGAGCATGAGTATGAGCATAATGAGGGGGGTGAGCATGGGTCAAATCCGGAAGGGAAAAGTAATTCCACAGCTAGTGCACCAGTTTCTACTGATTGCCCTTCCTAGCTTTTGGCAAAGTGGGCTAGGGGTCCTTATGATCCCAAATCTCCTTTCAAATAGTTTGCAACAAGAATAACAGCCTCAACATCATCAACTGGTGGTACGAGGAAATGGAAATGCAACATTTGTGGTGATGATTGGTTTGGGAGCATCACCAGAGTTAATGCACACTTCCTCTTTTGGCTAGGAAAAGGTGTGGGAGCATGTGATTTTTTGAAGAAACATAAAAATCTGAAATACAGGATTGAGTTCAACAAGCTTTGGGGTGTTCCAGATGACGTGGCAATTCCAATGCCTACTACCTTGTATGGTAGGCAACATATTCAGACTATTCGACAAATTCAGGAGCAATAAATGCAAAGGAAGCCACATATTTCTACTCCTACATTGCATTAGAGAGCAGGAACATTATCAGGATTAGCCTCAGGACCGTCATCCACTTATAGCACTATGGTTGAATCACAACAAGGCAAGGGGAAACACAAGATACAAAGTCAACCTAACCCCATAGCTAATTTATTTAATGTGCACCTGAGGGATCAGATAGATGATTCTATTGGTAGGTTCTTTCTTGCCAATGGAATCCCATTCCATGTAGCTCAATCTCCTTATTATAAGGAGATGATTTCGATGGTGGCGAAGGGAGGACCATCATATGTGCCACTAGGTGAGCACAAATTGAGGACCACGATCTTGGATAACAACTATGCCTAGATCAATTCATTGATGGAGATGATGAGGGCATATTGGGAGGAGTCTGGATATAGCATAGTTATGGATGGGTGGATGGACATTAGGTATCATCCACTCATCAATGTCATAGTTACATGCTTAGAGGGCCCATTCTTTCTCAAGGTGGTTGATAGTTCAGGGCATTGAAAAGATGTTGATTTTTAGTTTGAGATCCTTTGGGCAGCTATTGAGGAGATTGGGCCACAAAATGTGGTCCAAGTAGTGGCAGATGCAACACATGTGTGCAGAGCTACAGGGAGGCTTATTGAGGCAACATACAGACACATTTGGTGGACTCCATGTTGTGTGCATGCCATGAACAATTCACTCAAGGACATGGGGAAGATTGAGTGGATTAGAGGAGTGGTCAGCAATGCTAGAGATGTGCAGATGTATATTTACAAGCACCACACTTCACATGCCATCTTTAGGAGCTTTGCGAAGGAGTTCTGGAAACCAGTTGAGACCAGATATGCATCCTATTTCACTCTTTTGGAGAGAATGCTTTAGTTTCAAGAGCCACTACAACTCATGGTTATGACACAAGAATGGAATCATTGGGATGGGGCCAGGATAGAGCAGGGGAAGAGGGTGAAGGAGATAGTGAAGAGTGATGCATTTTGGCATGATGCAAAATATATTGTCGCCATCATTACACCAGCTGTACAGGTCATCAGATATGGGGATGGGGATGCACCTAACCTTGGAGAGATGTATGAGTGCATTGATTCTATTCTTGGTCAGATGAGGGAAGTTGTGTGAGAGAAGGACCCCACTTTAGCATTCTACAATGTTTACATTCAGCCTATTATTCAACATAGATGGGATAGCCTAAACACTCCCTTGCACATGGCTGCTTATGCATTGAATCTAAAGTGGTACATGCCTAGGCCTGGTAGAGTTACACCGATTCAGGATGATGAGGTGAAGGAAGGGTTCTTTAGGTGCATTGATAGGATGTATGATGCTGAAGTTGCTAGCAACATTTGCACCGAGTGGATGAAATTTGCTACTCTTAGGGGTTATAATGAAGTTGCCGGCAACATTTGCACCGAGTGGATGAAATTTTCTACTCTTAGGGGTTATAAGGCTACAACAAAGGCGGACATAAGAACTATGGCACAGGAGGATCCGATTTTGTGGACTTGTCATGGACCGAAATCATTAACTACCACACTAGCCATTCGTTTGTTGTCCAAGGTTTCTAGTTCTTCAGGTTTTGAGAGGAACTGGTCTACTTATAGCTTCATTCACTCTCTTAAGAGGAATAGACTTACCTCTAGGAGAGCAGAGAAGCTAGTGGTTGTACATAGCATCTTGTGTATCACTGACTGCAGGACATGTGTGTACAAGGAGAGGCCAATAGCACGATGGGATGTAGAGCTAGAGGAGCCATCACAGATTAATGAGGATGAGGATGCTTCAAATATAGGGCTGGTTGGTGTTCCTTTGGTGGATCTTGAGCTTGGGGAGTCCAGTGGTTCCAATGATGAGGAGTTTGCCGACCTCCTTCACTACATTTTGTCATTTTGACATTTTGATTTTGTACTTGTTTCGATATCATGCTACTCATTGTAATCATCTTTATGATCAGATATTTTGATATCATATAATATAAATCTTCCATTTTCCGATTCAACAATTGTTACATTGTAGTATACTATATTCAGTATTACTATTCTAATTTCTAATTAGTAATTCGATATTGAAAACCTTAATGTTCAATGTTTAAGTATTTACTATTTACTAATTTAGCATTTCAATTTTGCTATTTTACTTCTTAATAGTCTTATACATCTTTTCATAACTAGCATTTTAAGTACCATATGTATAGTATATAGTATATACACCCCCTTCCCCCTTCTGCCCCCCGTCTCCATCTCCCCACCGTCCCAAAATTGAGGCCCCTTTGTCCTCTCGTCCTGGAAACCTATCCCCCTGTCCCGGTGTCCCCCCATCCCCAACGCCGATGGAACATCAGAAAATATGGAATCTCCAATAACTAGTTTTTGTCTAGAAATGAAACAAGCAATTGAAAAGAACTGAATTAGAAACAGCCAAGCAAGAAAGTATAGATGAAATGTGGGAGATATGATGAAGCATGAGGTAAGAAGTTGGTGCAGGAGCAACTTGGCTTAACTCCAATTTGGTGTGAAAATTTTTGGCTTGTACTGACTTTAGCCAAGTCAGGAATGTTTGTTGTGTTTGCTTTAGACCTTAGAAGGTCTTGTTGGTGTGGATGAGTTAGTCATTAGGACTATACCATCTTAGTTAATTACTAGTGTTATATTTTACTTTATGTAGCTTAGGACAGCATATGTTAAGTTACAAACCATTTAGTCTATTAAAACCACATCATCATTGTTTAAAAGATGCCAAAGAATTGTTAAGGAGTGGATAGTCCAAGGTAAGGAGGTGGAGGTCCTAAAATTTAGGATCCTAACATGGAGCTAAGTTGCAAAATGTTGTTGTGGAAGTTACATGACTGAAGTTATGATGTTGCATGTAATTTAGTGGGATTGGAATCCCTAGAAAACAGGAGTAAGTGCTCGATCAGCCTCCTTGGAATGTGGAAAAGGCATCAAGAATAGGTGGAAAGACTCGTAGTAGAGAGATTTAGATACTTTGTAAAAAAGTTTTGGTGTGAATGAATGGAGAGAATTCTGTATTTTCTGTATTAGCCCGTGACTTTTGAGAAACAGTGAATTTATTGGCATTGTGCATGTTGATACAACATTGTAATTATGTTCATTAGATAGCATAAAGTGAGTTTCATCTGTTATTCAAGCTGTTTAGTGTGGTTTTGTTGTTTCATGTTCATAGTTTAGAGATATAAAGTGTTTCTTAGAAATCACTGTGTGTTTTGCAGTAGAGTTAATATTGGGTTGGACTACTTAGATTCAGCAATGTGTTCACGTTATTAGAATATATTTAAACCAATTTTAATTTTTCATTCAGGTTCCATAGTGTAGAGTTATGGATTTGTGTTCTTAGACAAGAATTTAGTGAGTTTCCATTGTAGGTTTGAGCAGTGACTTCTAAAATGGCTCCCCTATAAACTATGAAATTGGGTTTTTCCTAATATTAGCAGGGTATGGAAGGGGAGCCAGGTGTTTGTAGGTATTTAGAGTCAGTAGTGTCAAAGAGCCAAGCAATGATTGTAAATTCCAAACCCTAGGCGAGCCTAGGAACCCGGTTAGGAGTTTGGAAAGGTAAAATTATGGACTTAGGCAGGGGATGTGAGCACAGTACGGAATCCATACATTTCATGGCAGGGTTAGATAATATTTTTGACTGACAAAATGTTTGGAGCTTTAATCAAACTTTTGGTAGGAGCTTGGAAATAAAGAACAATGAAACCCTAGTTAATAGGGCAATTAGGCCTCCTCTCCAAGACTATAGGAAGGTACTGTACGGAACAGTTAGTGACCTAAAAACTTTTGGAAGATTTAAAAGTCTGAAAAGGGTGTTAGGAAACGTGATTTAATCACCAGGTTGTGTGTCAAATTTGTGAGAAAAAGGCTAAAAACTGACTGGTAAGGGCTACAAGGATTAGCCCTTTCAAAAGCCAAATTCATGGAATCGAGTAAGTTGAGGATTAGACACCAAGAAAAATGGCTCAGTTTGATTGCAAAAAGCATGCAGACAACAACTTCATCTCCCCTGCAAGCAGTTCTAATAGATTGAAGAAGTTGGCACTTAGATTTTTCTAAGTCCAAGGTAAAGTAAACAGTTTCAAAGAGTGTTGAATCCTTCAAGGTGAAGCACAAAAAGACTAACTCTTGTGATAGAGTTAGAAGAGAGCTTAGTTAATGATCTAGGCCAGTTTAGAACCTTGAGGCCATCAGGTTCTTCAGTGAAGAAAGAGGAAAAGGTCTTCAAGTTGATTAGTGCAAGCACACCTTGAAAGAATCATATACACCATATTGGTATCAGAGCCAGGTTGGATTCAAGGCTTGTGATTAATGAGCCAATCCACTGAGTCAGTAGGAGAGAATACACCAGAGGAAGGAACCATGGTGACAAATGCAGAGCTAGCAAAGAAGGTAGAAGAGCAAGAGGAAGATAACAGGTTGCTCAGAGAAAGGATATCTCAGATGGAGAGACTCTTGGATGAAGTCCAAGAAACATCAGATACCGTGAAGGACAAGATTAAGAAGAAGGAAGAGTAGGAAGCCAAGGAAAAAGAAGTGGAATTGGAGGAGGAAGCTCCAAAGCCTGATCCTGTTCTTGCAGAGGAACCATTCTTGAAGGCATTGTAGGCTTTGAGTGGTAAAGCAATGGAGGGTGTGCCACTTTTTAGTGGACAAATGGACCCTGATTCAGTTGTGGACTGGATTGAGAGCATTGAGAATCACTTTGAGTATGGTGGCATAGCAGAGGCCCAAAAGGTAAAGGTGGCCAAGTCAAGGTTGAGAGGAGCAGCTCTCACATGGTGGAAGTTTGTGCAATCTGAAAGAGAGAAAGAAGGCAAAGGTCCCATAGTTTCATGGAGACGAATGGTGACTAAGATAAGGCAAACTTATCTCCCTGATGATTATGAAGTTCAGTTGCATAAGAGAAGACACAATCTGAGGCAAAAAGACATGGATGTCCAAACATACACAGAGGAATTCCAAAAATTGTGCCTTAGAACAAAGGTGGTTGAAGATGAAAGCATAAAGTTAGCAAGGTACCTAAATGGACTCAAATGGTCTATTCAAGAAGATATGAGCTTGGTAAAATTCAAAAAAGTCTGCCAATGCTACCAAATGGCTTTGAAAATAGAAGAGAAAGGCAAAAAGAAGCAGGAACAAAACCCTAAAGGTAGAGGTAAAGGTAAAGACAGCAGAGGACAATGAGGAAGGTATAGTGGAAGAAGCTCAGAATCAAGAGCCCAAGGAGAAGTCAGATTTTCTGAACAGCAAGAAGGAAGTTCTAGTAGAGCTGGTAGAGGAAGAGGTTTCAGCTCCAGAGGAAGAAGTGGTGGCCAAGGAAGAGGCAATTACTTCACCAACATGAAATGCTATCACTGCAACCAATTGGGACACCCAGCCTATAGATGTCCTGAGAAAGGTAGCACTTCTCATGGAGGAGACAAGAGAATAAATCTGATTCAAGATGAGATAACTGCATCAAATAAACAATTAGAAGTACCCTTGAACTTAGAGGAAGGTGAGAATCTCATGATGAGAAGGAAAGCGGGAAAGCAGGGTGTTCACAAGAAACCTATACTACTCAAAAATGAGCTATGTACAAAGATATTTACAAAGCACTATGTTCAGGCATGACAAACCAACATTAACATTCATTGGATTTCATAATGCATGCACAAGCAAACAGGAAATCGTTATTGTTCTTAACCATGCAAACTTGTCTTTATATTCTGAAAAAAGAAATTCAATGTTGCAGCACTCAAGTTCAACCACGTCATCATGAAAAATCAGCAATTGAGGAGGCTCGTTGAACCCATGGTTAATCCAAAAACATGTTTGTTTTCCCTCATTCCCATAATCAAAATAATAAGTGCAATTATGAGAAATAATAGGGGCAAGGAAGGATAAAACCTGGATGTCATCACATGAAGGTGGCAGCGTTGGATAGTCGACAGTGAGCATAACATCCTTGATCATTGCATTGGCAGCCTTGGGCAGGTGCGGTGGAGGGTGCAACACTATGGACCTTAAGCTTGCATAAGGCTGGGAGGATGGGGCAGCAAACAGCTCTTCCAAGTTGTGAGTAAGATCCACAGTCCCAATTCGTTGTTCTTGAAGGAGGAACACCTCATCTGCCTGGGTTTCCATTGCTAGAACCTCTTCTTGATTGTTGTCTTCAAGGGGCAGCCTGCTGTCCCATCTCCTTTTCCACGTGTTAACTTGATTTTTGTGACGTCCAATGTCATGGGATGATGACATGCATGAATCTATTTCATTGCAGCTCTCTGGTTGTGAAGGAAAATCTACAAGGATTGAGGCGGAAGGACCCTCAGTTGTAGCCCACAGCTGTCCAAGCTCATCGTATTTGCTGGTAGCTATCGAAACACCTCCACCTTTATCTTCTTCCTTTTGTTGTTCATGTATCTCCTCATGGCATCCACTTGTTTCCTCTTGGTCACTATCACTGTAAATGGAGAAGGAGCTCCTCTCCCAATCTGGAAACTCTAGTGCATTATTGTTTAAGGGCTCAAGGAGTATGTATTCATCGCTACCATCTTCTGGGATGTGCTCTTCCTTGACATAAGCATATCTCTGTAGTGCAGCTCCCAATGGAAAGAAATCGTCAATTGATGGAACCTCATCAAGGGGACCAAAGTCTACTACACAATTTCCCTCCAAAGACTCACTAAAATGCCCACTATCCATGGCATATAACTGCTCTTCAAGAGGAAGAACTTCTTGATCACTGGTGGACAACATTCCCACTTGATCTACTTCATCGCTCGGTAGCCTGAGACTGTATTGCTGTCCTTCTATTGCTGCCCCAACATCCTCTTGAGGTCCGCCTTCATATGATCCATCACTCAGTTCAGGCTCTTGGTCTTCTTCTTCGATATGGGCAGTAAGTAGAGGAGGTTGGGCACTTGGCTGTCTTGCTTGTTCTTTGACCTGTTTGATGGCTTCTTGGCCTAGTTTGCATGTGAGCTCTGAATGTGATGAATCATGGAGTTAGCATCAATTTGGGAGCAGCAATATCTCTAAATCCACTTGATATTTTAGCTCTGACCAATCCTTTGCAAACCTGGAGATGAGTTGGTCATATCTTTCCACTATTGAGTCCTCATCATCACTTGAAAAAGAATTATGATGGTAGACATCCTTAGTGAGTGGTTGCTCCCACTCCATCAAATCTACATTTTTAGATTCTTGATCACTGTCATTATAGATGGAGAGGTCTTTCGACCTAATTTTGCATACGCTTTTACCATCTCCTTCTGTTGCCTCAAGGCTTTCAGCCTCCTCTTCTTCTTGATTTTCAACATTTTTATTTGCTGCCCCAGCACAAACTACTGCAAACTCGTTTGATTCATCATCACCTACCAATTGCTCTTCTTCTAGAGTGGAGGACTGCTCTTGATTGGTGGAGGGAAGGCCTTCTAAATTAATTTGAATCAGATTTTCACTAAGGCACTTTGCTGTCCTAGTGAAATCTGTCTCCTCCTGATTTTCAATTTTGATGTCTGTTGCTCCAACATCAACTTGTATCGAGTTTCTTGGTTCATCTTCAATGTGCTGTCCTCCAGATGCTGACAGCTTTCCCACCTCATGGCATGATTCCCTTTACTAGGAGATGGCTGCTCCAACTTGTTCGCATGATCCCTAGCTTGAGCGATGATTTTTGTGCATGACAAGCAAGTGAATTTGGAGTGGGGTGCATTCTGAAATCTGCACCAACAAGACATTAATATTTCCTCCAATTTTGGCCCATCTTTTCTACCCAAACATCTTTTGATCAGCTCCTTGAATGCCTTGGCTGCCATGGTTGTCAATTCTTCCTCCGGGTCTATGGGGGCCAAGGGCTGGAATATTTCCCAAAAGGGAATTTCTCCCTGCAAGACCTTCTCAATTCTATCCAAGAATGTTAGACATCCCAATTCACTATGCCTACATGTGCAATGGATCCGACATCTATCTGCCAACGCAAATTGCTCCAATGGCTTCTTCAGTCTCTTGTTCAAATTTGCATGCAGCTGAGTGATGTTGATTTGCAAATGCTGCTCCATTTCGACTCAGCTCTTGTTTGCCTTCAAAAATTTTTAATTTTGAATTAAAGAGATCTCCTATCTTAGATTTCCTCCTGAATGTTCCTTTCTCAACATCCAACTTTTAACTTCGTAGCCTCAACATGTCAAGCTCTCCTTCTAGCGCTAGTTCTGTTGATGTGTTTTTTATGCACTTTTCAACATAGGTAGTGCATAGTTGCACTACTCTCTTGAAAGACAATCTTCCACAATCAGATTGCAGAACACTATCCCAAGGTCTCTCGGATGTCAGGTAATGACAGTGCTTAGATACCTCAGTAGTTTGATGTGATTTGCTAGAATCACAAGGCGGACTTACGGATGAGTTACAAAGCATGGAAGTTTGGTTTGCAAATGTAGTTTCAAAGTGCTGAAAGTGAACAAACAGTGGCTGTCCACTCAAAACAGCAAGCTGAAACTCATCAAGTTCATCTGATTTAGCTTCATGGTGATGCTTTGGGTCTTACTCTAACCAAGGATTAAAAGAAACAGCAAAAGGAGAAGGGTTAAGAAAGGTATTCTAATCCTAATCTATGAATGAACAATAACAATGGTGGCTGCTAAAGTAGACAGGCTTCCTAAAATGGGTTTTGCTTGGCCAAAAGAAACCTACAGTTGCACAAAACCAGTGCAATCTTCTAAGGACTGCAGATTTTCAAATTGCACATGCACATCAGGCACATATAATTGAACTAAGTTGCAGCAATGAAGTAATGAGTTCATACTAGCTTTGCAAAGTGACTCATCATCAATTAACCACAAAAAGCATGAGCTAGAAATCCATCAAATACTGAAACGAGAAACACCATCACCACTCTCATTCAAGAAACTAACACTAAAACTAACATGGAAGGAAAAACTATGCATGCAAGATAAGTAAAATGAAAGAAAACATCCATAAATCATGCAATGTTGTCTTCTATTGTTGCAAATACTTTTTACAACAGCTCTCCAACCCTTACAAATGAGGGGCAAGCCCCTATTTATAGTTTTCCAAAGCTCAAATGAATGGCTAGGATTCAATTACAATGAGTGGATCAGATTCAATTACATTAGGGTTTCACCTACCCCTCATTATCTAGCAATTTAAAATACATTCCTTGTCTTTTCCCTATTTTGTGATCTAGTGATAATCACTATAGCAATTTTATCATTTAGCTGATTGCCCTTTTACTGTAGCTGAAACTACCTAAAAGCTTCCTTTTGCTTGATGTGCTTGCAGCAGTCTTCCTTGGATCAAATGAGCTCATTGACAACTGACATCAATGGATTGGTGGCCCTTGCTTTGGGCAGAAAGCTCCTTAGAAATCATCACCATCTGGAAAAAGGTAGGACAACTCCCTCAATGGGCCTCTTCGATAGACCTACGGAAGGCTTCTTGACTCCTGCAAACATGAAGTGTCGTAAGTGCATTTATACATGAGTTAATGAAAATGTCAATGAAACCTACAAATTCCCTATTAGATTTATCCATGCATCATCAAAAGATCTTGATATTCATATTTGGAGCTCATTTGGACCATAAACATTAATGTGTGTTTCAAGGGTGTGAGTGCCAGAGGGCGGAAAGATGGTGGAACAAAGCCAGAAGGAAGAAAACAGACGGAAGCAAAAATAGCCAGGAAGAAGGCAGGCTCCTGGATGTTCAAAACAGCCGGGAAGAAGGCGAGCTCCCGGATGTTCAAAACAGCCGGGAAGGAGGCAGGCTCCTAGATGTTCGAAACAGCTAGGAAGAAGGCGAGCTCCTGGATGTTCAAAATAGCTAGGAAGGAGGCAGACTCCTAGATGTTCAAAATAGCCGGGAAGAAGGCGAGCTCCCAGATGTTCAAAACAGCAGCCGAGGCAAAAATAAGGAGGGACATAAACAAAGGAGGGGCAGAAGCCTGGAAAAAGCGAGGCGGATGGGGTTTCAGGAACAAAGAGAATGATGGCCGCGGAAAGTTCCAAAACGGCTACAGAGAGGCAGAACCACAAAAACAGCCACGAAGGGGCCGGGCTCCGGAGGCCGGGAAGGAGGTGGCCATCAGAAGTTCCAAAACGGTGACGGAAGGCGAAACCTCAGAAATGACCACAGGGGGCCGGGCTCTGGAGGCTGGAAGGGACGCAGTCGCCGGAAGTTCCAAAACGGCGGTGGAGAGGTGAAACCTTGGAAACTGCCACGAAGGGGCCGGGCTCCGGAGGCTGGGAAGGAGGCAGCTGCCAGAAGTTGCAAAATGACGACGGAGAGGCGGAAGTCCAGAAATGGCCATGGAGAGGCAGAAGCCCGGAAACGGCCACGGAGAGGCAGAAGCCCGGAAACGGCCATGGACGGGCCGGGCTCCGGAGGCCAGGTCGCCCTAGGCCGATGGATATTCCAAACAGCAAAAGGGGGACGAAGCTCCGAAACCATCGAAACTTAACCAAATATTAATGAAACCTTGGCAGTTCATTAAAACATCCCAAATGCATCCCAAATCCACCAAAAAGTTGTCCCCAAAGCCAATAATGTAGAAACTGGACCTACAAGGGTCCACAAACGTTTCTGAAACAACCAAAGCAAGATAAAAGGCAGAAACGGGATGGGGGACTTTATTTTCCATAGATTTGAATACCCCAAGTAGGTGAATTTGGGTAGGGGATTTGATCATTTGAAGGCACATGACCAATTTGGGCTTTGAAATGGGGCATGCAAAACAAGACAGGAGCAAAGTAGCCTGTCAAGAGAGAAAAAAAAGGGGGTCCCTGCCTACGGCGGGGTGTGTGTGCAAGACATGCACAACAAATGGCGACTTGCTAGGGAAATGCTCAAGAGCATTTTGATGACAAACTAGAATCACGAACCCAGAATCTCTGGTTCTGACCTTCACGCTAGGGCAAACAAACCAGATGCCCAACCAAAGTATCAAAATCATTAGCCAACCCAACCTTCAATATACTGAAAATCCAAGTGTGTGCAATTGCATTAATTCCCATTCTTCAGTTGCTACAAGAACCCAAGCTCCGTCAAGTTAAGCTACATAATTTATTCTAACTCCAAAAGCATCCGGGACATTGCCTCGCTGCCAGTCAGACATTCATAGCCCCGACAAGGTTATCGTTGTGATTCTCCCGAACATTGCTCTATTGCCGGCCGGGCGTCCATAGCCCCGGTAGAGTTGTTTGAATACCCCTAAAAAGTTGAATTTTCTCTTTCTTTTTATTTTCAATGTTTTCTTTCTTTCTTTCTTTCCTCTTTTTAGCTCTTTTATTTCAACCTGCAAGCATTGAAGCTCACGCTCAGGGCTAAGAATCACAGTGGCGCTGGAGTAGAATTTTAGATTTTTCACTTAACTAGACTTCACAAAAGGCCCTATAGTGACCGTCGAATTCTTAAGATGTGTAAGAGCTATAAGATTTCAGAATACCTCAAAGTCAGACTAAACCAACAACTTATCCTCTTTGAATTAAACACCCAGATCGCTTGACACTAACAGAAGACCTTCACCATCCACTCTAAAGACTTGATTAGAGTTTGACAAAGAAATACGTAGAACAACCCCAGGCGATAAGTATGGTTGTTGTGTGCACAGATGTGCCCAGCTAAAAGCAGAGGGACCCCGAGCAAAGTAGCAACAAAGTGAAAGAAAATAAAAGGAAAACAACCCACAAAGCAACCAACCAACATCAAACCAACTAACCTAAGGAAAGCGGGAAAGCAGGGTGTTCACAAGAAACCTATACTACTAAAAAATGAGCTATGTACAAAGATATTTACAAAGCACTATGTTCAGGCATGACAAACCAACATTAACATTCATTGGATTTCGTAATGCATGCACAAGCAAACAAGAAATCGTTATTGTTCTTAACCATGCAAATTTGTTTTTATATTCTGAAAAAAGAAATTCAATGTTGCAGCACTCAAGTTCAACCATGTCATCATGAAAAATCAGCAATTGAGGAGGCTCGTTGAACCAATGGTTAATCCATAAACATGTTTGTTTTCCCTCATTCCCATAATCAAAATAATAAGTGCAATTATGAGAAATAATAGCGGCAAGGAAGGATAAAACGTGGATGTCGTCACACGAAGGTGGCAGCGTTGGATAGTCGAGAGCGAGCATAACATCCTTGATCATTGCATTGGCAGCCTTAGGCAGGCGCGGCGGAGGGTGCAACACTATGGACATTAAGCTTGCATAAGGCTGGGAGGATGGGGCAGCAAACAGCTCTTCCAAGTTGTGAGTAAGATCCACAATCTCAATTGGTTGTTCTTGAAGGAGGAACACCTCATCTACCTGGGTTTTCATTGATAGAACCTCTTCTTCATTGTTGTCTTCAAGGGGCAGCGTGCTGTCCCTTCTCCTTTCCCATGTGTTAACTTGATTTTTGTGATGTCCAATGTCTTGGGATGATGACATGCATGAATCTATCTCATTGCAGCTCTCTCGTTGTGAAGGAAAATCAACAAGGATTGAGGCGGAAGGACCCTCAGTTGCAACCCACAGTTGACCAAGCTCATCGCATTTGCTGGCAGCCATCGAAACACCTCCACCTTTATCTTCTTCCTTTTGTTGTTCATGTATCTCCTCATGGCATCCACTTGTTTCCTCTTGGTCACTATCACTGTAAATGGAGAAGGAGCTCCTCTCGCAATCTGGAAACTCTAGTGCATTATTGTTTAAGGGCTCAAGGAGTATGTATTCATCGCTACCATCTTCTGGGATGTGCTCTTCCTCGACATAAGCATATCTCTATAGTGCAGCTCCCAATGGAAAGAAATCGTCAATTGATGGAACCTCATCAAGGGGACCAAAGTCTACTACACAATTTCCCTCCAAAGACTCGCTAAAATGCCCACTATCCATGGCATATAACCGCTCTTCAAGAGGAAGAACTTCTTTATGACTGGTGGACAACATTCCTACTTGATCTACTTCATTGCTCGGTAGTCCGAGGCTGTATTACTGTCCTTCTATTGCTGCCCGAACATCCTCTTGAGGTCCGCCTTCATATGATCCATCACTCGGTTCAGGCTCTTGGTCTTCTTCTTCGATATGGGCAGCAAGTAGAGGAGGTTGGGCACTTGGCTGCCTTGCTTGTTCTTTGACCTGTTTGATGGCTTCTTGGCCTAGTTCGCATGTGAGCTCTGAATGTGATGAATCATGGAGTCAGCACCAATTTGGGAGCAGCAATATATCTAAATCCACTTGGTATTTTAGCTCTGACCAATCCTTTGCAAACTTGGAGATGAGCTGGTCATATCTTTCCACTATTGAGTCCTCATCATCACTTGAAAAAGAATTATGATGGTAGACATCCGTAGTGAGTGGTTGCTCCCACTCCTTCAAATCTGCATTTTTAGCTTCTTGTTCACTGTCATTATAGATGGAGAGGTCTTTTGACCTAATTTTGCTTATGCTTTTACCATCTCCTTCTGCTGCCCCAAGGCTTTTGGCCTCCTCTTCTTCTTGATTTTCAACATTTTTATTTGCTGCCCCAGCACAAACTACTTCAAACTCATTTGATTCATTATCACCTACCAATTGCTCTTCTTCTAGAGTGGAGGACTGCTCTTGATTGGTGGAGGGAAGGCCTTCTAAATTAATTTCAATCATATTTTCACTAAGGCACTTTGCTATCCTAGTGAAATCTGTCTCTTCCTCCTGGTTTTCAATTTTGATGTCTACTGCTCCAACATCAACTTGTATCGAGTTTCTTGGTTCATCTTCAATGTGCTATCCTCCAGATGCTGACAGCTTTCCCACCTCATGGCATGAGTCCCCTTTACTAGGAGATGGCTGCTCCAACTTGTTCGCATGATCCCTAGCTTGAGCGATGATTTTTGTCCATAACAAGCAAGTGAATTCGGAGTGGGGTGCATTGTGAAATCTCCACCAACAAGACATTAATATTTCCTCCAATTTTGGCCCATCTTTGCTTCCCAAACATCTTTTGATCAGCTCCTTGAATGCCTTGGCTGCCATGGTTGTCAATTCTTCCTCCGGGTCTATGGGGGCCAAGGGCTGGAATATTTCCCAAAAGGGAATTTCTCCCTGCAAGACCTTCTCAATTCTATCCAAGAATGTTAGACATCCCAATTCACTATGCCTACAAGTGCAATGGATCTGACATCTATCCGCCAATGCAAATTTCTCCAATGGCTTCTTCAGTCTCTTGCTCAAATTTGCATGCAGCTGAGTGATGTTGATTTGCAAATGCTACTCCATTTTGACTCAGCTCTTATTTGCCTACAAAATTTTCTAATTTTGAATTAAAGAGATCTCCTATCTTAGATTTCCTCCAGAATGTTCCTTTCTCAACTTCCAACTTTCAACTTCGTATCCTCAACATGTCAAGCCCTCCTTCTAGCGCCAGTTCTATTGATGTGTTTTTTATGCACTTTTCAACATAGGTAGTGCATAGGTGCACTACCTCTCTTGAAAGACAATCTTCCACAATCAAATTATAGAACACTATCCCAAGGTCTCTCAGACGTAAGGTCATGACAGTGCTTAGATACCTCAGTAGTTTGATGTGATTTGCTGGAATCACAAGGCGGACTTACGGATGAGTTACAAAGCATGGAAGTTTGGTTTGCAAATGCAGTTTCAAAGTGCTGAAAGTGAACGAATAGTGGCTGTCCACTCAAAATAGCAAGCTGAAACTCATCAAGTTCATCTGATTTAGCTTCATGGTGATGCTTTGGGTCTTACTCTAACCAAGGATTAAAAGAAACAGCAAAAGGAGAAGGGTTAAGAAAGCTATTCTAATCATAAGCTATGAATGAACAGTAACAATGCTGGCTACTAAAGTAGACAGGCTTCCTAAACTGGGTTTTGCTTGGCCAAGAGAAACTTACAGTTGCACAAAACCAGTAAAATCTTCTAAGGACTGCAGATTTTCAAATTGCATATGCACATCATGCACATGTAATTGAACTAAGTTGCAGCAATGAAGTAATGAGCTCATACTAGCTTTGCAAAGTGACTCATCATCAATGAACCACAAAAAGCATGAGCTAGAAATCTATCAAATACTGAAACATCAAACACCATCACCACTCCCATTCAAGAAACTAACACTAAAACTAACATGGAAAGAAAAACTATGCATGCGAGATAAGCAAAATCAAAGAAAACATCCATAAATCATGCAATGTTGTCTTCTATTGCTGCAAATGCTTTTTACAACAGCTCTCCAACCCTTACAAATGAGGGGCAAGCCCCTATTTATAGTTTTCCAAAGCCCAAATGAATGGCTAGGATTCAATTACAATGAGTGGATCAGATTTAATTACATTAGGGTTTCACCTACCCCTCATTATCTAGCAATTTAAAATACATTCCTTGTCTTTTCCCTATTTTGTCATCTAGTGATAGTCACTATAGCAATTTTGTCATTTAGCTGATTGCCCTTTTATTGTAGCTAAAACTGCCTAAAAGCTTCCTTTTGCTTGATGTGTTTGCAGCGGTCTTCCTTGGATCAAACGAGCTCATTGACAACTGGTATCAATGGATTGGTGGCCCTTGCTTTGGGCAGAAATCTCCTTAGAAATCATCACCATCTGGAAAAAGGTAGGACAACTCCCTCAATGGGCCTCTTCGATAGACCTACGGAAGGCTTCTTGACTCCTGCAAACATGAAGTGTCGTAAGTGCATTTATACATGAGTTAAGGAAAATGTCAGTCAAACCTACAAATTCCTTGTTAGATTTATCCATGCATCATCAAAAGATCTTGATATTCATATTTGGAGCTCATTTGGACCATAAACATTAATGGTAATGTTTTCAAAGAGGGTGTGGCATGAGTGTGGCGGCTCTGGTCGGAACAAAAGCGGAAGGAAAAATGAATGAAGCTCGCGTTAATGAGGAAAAGCGAATACCGTTCAACCAAGGGGAATAAAGCCGAAACTCGGATAATTCAAAGCAAACTCGGATATTCACGCTCGCCGAGGAAAATTGCGAGGTGGTCATTTAAAACAACCGGGGAAAGCGAGCTCGATGTCCGTAAATGAACTCAGATATTAATTGCAGATATTCAACCAGAGAACCATCGGATGTTCAAAAACAACCAAAGAAGGGCCAGGCCTCGAAATATACGGAGGACAGGGTTCGAGGAGAGTCGGAAGAGAATTCATTTGAAGTTCATCGCCGGAAGCGAGAACCAAACTTGACCACGAGAGAATTTGGGCTCTAGAAATGAATGTATTAAGTTCAAAGAGGCGGAGAAAACAAATAGCCGCCAGAGGGCGGGCTCCAGGCCGAGGGAAGGCGGCAATTGAAGTTCCGCTTATTGAAGCGAAAGCTCGTCGCAGGCCACGGAGAACAGCTTCCGGATGAGGAAAGAGGCGACAGCCGGAAGTTCAAAACAACGGCAATGAGGCCGGATGTCGGAAATAGCCACGGAGAAGGCGGAAGCGGAAATAGCCATGGAGGGCGAGACTTTGGAGGCAGTGTAAGGCGGCCGGATGTTCAAGCGGCAAAAGAGCGAAAGCTCCGAAACGCGAAACTTAACCAAATGTTAGCAGAGCATGGCGGTTCATCAAAAATATCCCAAAGCGCGTAAATCCGCAAAAAGAGGTTCATCCCCTAAAGCCATCATAGAAAGCCCGGACCGATAAGGGTCCCGCGGATGTTTTCTAAAACAACAAAAGCAAGACAAAAGGTAGAAAGGGGATGGGGGACTTTATTTCTCCATAGATTTGAATACCCCAAGTAGGTGAATTTGGGTAGGGGATTTGATCGTTTGAAGGCACATGACCAATTTGGGCTTTGAAATGGGGCACGCAAAACAACACAGGAGCAAAGTAGCCTCTCGGGAGAGAAAAAAAGGGGGTCCCTGCCTACGGTGGGGCGTGTGTGCAAAACATGCACAACAAAAGGAAATCCAAGAGAGGGATGAAATTATTGAGGAGAAAAATGAGGAGATTGATACTTTAAAGAAGAAAGTAGATAACATTGTGACCCTAGTGCCAAAAATTCTTGAATGGAAAGCTACTACAAGTGTTTATTCCCTTCACTTGAAAGAGAAACATCTCTCTTTCAGATTATCAAAATTTGTTTCAGAGTTAAATCCCTTCATTGAAACTCCTGTTGAATTCTTCAATGCCTACAGAATTACTTCCCCTAAGAGGAAATTTTTTTATGTGAACTTTATTTGCACAATTATGCTATCACACAGGATCATGATTGGAACCTATTGTTGTATGTTTGGGATATTCAACTAAGAGAATTTGTGTCCTTGGTATAAAATGAAATTAATTGGGGTGATCAAAATAGTGCTTATAGAAGAATGGAATCCAATATCCCCTTATCCATTATGGTTGAATCAAGTAACCCAAATGATATCCATAGATAATGGCTTAGGATGCTCCTCAAACCAAGATATGGTAATAGAATCATTCCCTGGATTGAAGTTATCTATATTGAGTATGAGGTTAAAACAATAAAAAAATAGGAGCTCATAAGAAAATATCTAGCACAATGATGGAATAATTTAATAGATGAGTTGAAACATGTCAAGCCCCATTATATTCATAACTATGTTGTAGCATTGAAGAAAATTGGTAGGTACATCTAGCTTGGTAGAGAAAAGGGGAGATTTTGGCTTCCCCTAACCTTCCCTCCACCCATTCTTATGTATCCTATACAAAACTAAAGATTCTACTGGCATGCTACTAATATAGAAAGGCCAAGGTGGAAAAAAATTGATAGGTTGGGAGGATTTTATTGGGATCCAGACTCATGTACTGTAACAACATATGTTGGAAAACTTATAGTTGTAAAATTTAGAGCCTTAAGCAAACAAAAGAACAACCGTTCCATTGCTAGAGGACTAGCAAGACATTAAGCTGGGGGGATGATGGGCCTAGTTTTTGATTAAATCTTGGGTAGAGTTTATAGTTCATTTGCTAGTATTTCCATGAACTCTAGTCGTCAAATGTTAATATTTTGTATTATGTTTCCCTCAAACCATTAAAAATGGGTTTATCCTATCCTTGTGAAGTTTCAATGACATTAACAAATTATGCAAATTATCTATATTAATTTTGCATGTGATTGGTGAATGTTCTCTAAGGTTATTTTAGATGTGCAATTATTATGTATAGTGACATTTCCATATAGGAAATAATTGGTGGATGCTAAGTTGGGAAATAGAACTGATAGATGATCATGTAGGGAAATCATTCAAAGGAGTCAACTGAAGAGTGGCAGTGGTAGATTCCCCATGGAAGTCAATTGTAACCACCTTATATTTATGGCATTGAGAAATCACAGGTGTTACTACAATGTTGAGTCCATGTTTGGGCATGCATGTCTGTCAAGATTCCCTGCAGGCGTAACCTCTCTACCACTCTTTTTCCTACTTTCCCTAAATGGCATCCTCCCAATTAGTGAGAGTTGACCATCCTATTTAGCTTGTTGAATAAATATGGATTTGAATCCCCTTATGAAGGAGTTTTTCCCTTTAGTTCTTTCTTGTGGAAAATGACATTGATAATGTATTGAGCATACTCTACTTTTCAATACATTCATGTTGATTACTCTATTCACATAATTTTCAATGAATGAGATGATGGTCTGAATTTGAGTATTTGAGTTTGTATTAGTTCTAGTGGATAATCATCCAAGGGGGCCCACTTGGTGAGTAATCCTTTCTTTAGAGTAATTAGCTTAGTTGTTATTTTCTATTCTACACTTATTTCACAATTTGGCATTCGCTATTCTTGTAGCCACTAGAAGTCCATTTTGTGTCTGTTCCTACAGCCAAAGTAGACATAGCAGTTTCTTGTCTATTCATCTAGATCTTTATTCTTATTATGCATTTCCATTGAGCATAGTTTTTTCATTATTGTTTAGCATTTTCTTTATTCATTTCTCGTAATTCACTTTCAGTATTTTGTGTTTCGTAGCTATAGATTATAGATGGCTACTTAAGAATTCCTAGTGAACATACAATGTTGACCCATTTCAAGTCTACGTCCTTGGGTTGACAAGTTAAATGCACCTCCATGATGATCGAATGGCTATTTGTGATAGATTTCCAGTCTCTGAATTATGGCTATAGAATCCTAGTTAGGAGATCCTTGTAGGAGGCCAACACCTAGTAGGAGATTTTTTAGGAGAGCAACAAACTAGGTGTTCATGACAGTCATTTTTTTTTTATCAATGATGACATTCTCTTGTTCAATAATGTTTTTCCTAGGGGAATATAGGAAAATATGACTCTCACAACTCTCATCAATTGGAATTTCTGACACAAAAGTATCTTCGTCATAAATATGAGAGTATTAGAAGGCCAAATTTGATTGTTATGATTTCCCATTATTTCATCCTTATTTTCTAAGGTCTCATTCTCTTGTTCCATGATATCTCCCCTAGTGGGAGAGCTTTCAAGAGGTTCATCACATTCCATGATTATATTTTGTAAAGTAAATTCATAAAAAATAGGGTAGTCATCAAGGGAAGGAAAACAATGATTTTTATTCTTACCAATGATTGGATCATCTCATTCTAATAGATCTTTCAAAATGTTAGGGACATTAAGAAGCAGAGAAAAAATGCTATAACTCTCAATCATTTGGTCTCTTAACACTAACATGTCCTCTTTATAATTTTTTTTTTCATGATTGTCCAAGATTGCTTCCTCTTTCACTAAAGCATTGTCCCAAGTAGGGGAGGTGTTAGGAGATAAATGGAGACTATGTAAAGTTTTGTTAATGAGCGAATCTTTGTGTTTCCTAATATCTTCCAAATGGGGAGGAGGAGAGGAACAATCAAGAATCTTAATTATTGTATCTTCTTTCACCAAGATACCTTCATCAATAATAGGAGAGGTATCAAGAGAAGAAAAATTATGATTTTTATGATTGTCAACTCTTTCATCCTATTGTGTTATGACATTCTTACAAATCCGATAAATGCTAGGAGGTTATCACATATGCTTATTAAAGTTTTTACTTTTCTTTCCTAGACTATGCTCATGAGTAGAGAAAATAGAATCATACAAGCCATGTGATACTCTATGAACATTAACTACTTGAAAAGAAATCATGCTAACATGAACAAGTAAACTACACAATTTTCATATTATGAACAAGGAAATGTAATAAACTAAAACTGAAATGTTGTAACTATAATTTTAAAATTTGAAAATGCACTAAATGAAGCAAATAAGCTAAATTCAATGAAATTGATGAAACAAAAAATCAAGAAACTGAGACAAGAAAGTACAAATAGAAAATAGAAGCCTAAAACAGAGGTTTCAAATCCCAGAAAATGTGGATTAGCATGTAATAGGGACTCATTTTCTAGTAAGGTAAAATTGGTTCTAGTTAAAAGTTTCTATGGATTTTAGAGTGAATTTTGATGCTTCTTCAGTTGCTAGAAGGTATAGCAAATACTTGATTAGGTACTAATTTTAAAGGAGGGGAAAATGGATCTTGGTTAGGTATTTTAAACTATTTTAAAATGATTTGCAAGCTTTTAGTGATATCTTTCAGTTCTAGGTTTGAGACAGTGAATTTCAGTTTAAAATTTTCTAGAAATGTAATGTAAATATGTAATGAAAAAATGAAATGTAAGGTCTAGGTTGAAATGCAATTGTATGAGATCTAAATGAGATGCAAAATGAGTAATTTTTATTTTGTAGTTTTTTAAGATTTAGAGAGATGCAAAATAATGCAAATGCAAACCCTAGATGAGATGTAAGATTTCAATGCAAAACAAGTAATCCTAAATGAGATCTTAATTCAATGCTAATGAATGAAAGATCTAACTTAAGATACAATGAGAGACTTCAAAAATTAGAAAATTGCAATGGTCAATATGTCGGGTTCACCAAAATGAAACATACAAAACTAGGGTTCATCAAAGTTAATAGATCAAGATGATAAAACATTATTTTTCTCTATAAAACATTCAATTATGCAAGCCAAAAGATGCAAATAACAATCATAAATGATTCCTAACTGTTATAACAGCTATGAAGGAAGTTTTTAGAGCATAAAAAGCTATGTACCTTGTCAAAAAAATATTTTTAAGCTACAAAGGACTCATTTACCTTTAGTGGTGAATGGGTCCCTCTTAGGGTTTATGAAAATGAGACCAAGGCCCTATTTGTTGATATTTTCACTCTAAAATTCTTGGTTATTAGCTTCAAATATTTGAGTTCACACTTTGAATGACATTTTGGAAACCTGACAATTTTCACAATTTTTATCGAAACTTACTCCACTTGATCTTCAACCTATAAATTTTTAATCACACATTCAAGGTTGTTGTGTAGTAAAATTCATACCCTTGTGCTAGTGTTTTTCTAGTACACCTAAGGAATCTCTAAAGAAAAACCAACTCCTATAATCAAGACCCTTAAAATGAATGGTCAACTGACAAGATTCTGTAAAAGACTAAAACTTTGTAACTTTAGGATTTGTGGGAACTAGGAGGGTGTTCCTAACAACATTCCATTTGACTATCTCACTGAATGACATATTAAATAATAGATCAATTTGTAATAAGGGTAAATAACATAATTCACTCAAATATTGGCTAATCTTTAAGAAAATAACTATCAATTTATCAAGAAAAGGAAAATATCTCACTTACATGCCACATAGTAAGTGAATTTTAAGAGATTTTTTTCTAACCCAAAATCCACGGTCTGGTATAATATCATTATCATTCAAGTTACAAATACCATGAAAAATAGACTAGTGTTTTCATCAATTAGGAAATGTAGTCATGCTTCTTACAATCAGTTATATAGAAATTATTTAAATATGAAAATTCTTGACTATTTTCATAAGGCCTTGCATTATGAAAAATAATGGTACATAACTCATCACTTCTTACCAAATCCTTTATAAACTCTCACAAATTCATGACCTCATTCAAGAATTTAATCAATTCTTTGAACGAAAGAAAAAATAAAGGCATGCATTCAAATGAAGCATTTGAAGATGAATATAGTATGCTTGATATTTTATTCAAAATTTGCAAGAGATATATAAAGAAGAGTACATGGATTATGCATGAAATCTATTTCAATATTAGTAATTTCTACAAAACTATTTAAGATTTTCATATGCATAGTTGAAAGACCAAGACAATTCGGCTATTCCATTTATTGGTATTCTTCTAATTCCTAACCTTTTCATATATTAGACCTAAAGAATAAAAATATTATAACCCCCTACAAATGAGACCTGAATTCCATTTTATAATGTAAGGGAGTAGACATGCTTCTAGCTCAAAATGCATACCACATTACAAAATTTCATCTACATTTCAAAATTCCCCGAATGTTGATTTTGTAGTAACACGTTGACAAGAGGAAACCACAATTGTAATAGCCATCAAAGAGGGAAAATTAAAGTTCCACCAAAATGTCCCTTAGTGGGAAGGTAAGAAACAAGCACCTCAAAAATATTAGCTACGCATGCAAAGAAAAAACAACCACCAGATGAATTATCAAACAACATAAAATATTAACACCAACGCACAATCCATAGTGCATGTTCCCACTTCGCATTATAGTGAGACGTTGATAAGATGCCTCATCGCCTTCTTCATCCTTGTCCCATTTCAGCACAACACTATCTTGCCAATTAAGAGTCTTGACAACTAAAGACAGGACAAACAATATTGAACCATAGATTTTTTGCACCAATGCATTTATCTAGCTCTTAAGCTAAATGAAATGCAATCAAGTGATTTAAATGACTAATTATGAATGCAAAAGTAAGATTTAGGCTATGTTGGAAAACACAATGTGATATGCAAACAATGAACTAAAAGATGAATAAATGAAAAAAAGAACAAGAAAGTTTGAATTAGAGTGCACCTAAGAAAGACTTGAGGAATGTGGAATGGTCTAAATGCTATCTAAAATTACTTAAAATCAATAGTGGGACTCATTTTCCTAGGTGGTGAATTAGTCCTGCTACTAGCAAAAAACTGTTGGGAGCAAGTTTCTGACTGTCAAGATCTAGAATCTAACAAAACCTAGATTTTTAGTCTTAAGGTGGGACTCATTCATCACTGGTGGTGAATTGGTCCTCTCCCAAAATTCTAAGAAATATGGAGACAACTCTAAAAAACTAGATTTGGAAATGTCTGCTTGTCGAGTTGCCAAAGTCAATTCTATAGTAAACAAACATAATACCTTCTCCAAGCTTGAAATATGATTGATTTGAATTGAAGCACCTAGTCGAATTGTTGACCAATCTTCAATCACCTAAACGCTTGTTAATTATACATACATAAGTCTACAAACACACATATAAGAGGGTAAAATTGTTGAGGATTAACAAATAGTGGTTTTCCTTGGTCAAACCCCACTTTGGTAATCAAACCCTTAATGAAATAATGAAATGAAAGAGAATAAAAAACAAATAAAATGCAAATGTTATCAACTTACCAAACCCTTATTGATGAAAATCTGAATTTATATCAATGGATGCTCTGAAATGCTTGAATAGTGCTTGATTTGATGTTGTTATATGCTCGAATGTGATGTGAGATTGAATGCTTGAATGAATGGGGGTTATAATGGATGTAAAAACACTTATTTTATACATTCTTGTGCCTTAGTAACCCATTAATACCTCATCATAGGTAGACATCAAGTGATTTTGAATAAAAACTGAAAGGAAATTTAAAATATTTTGAATTTGGAGCCAATGGGGACTCATTCGCCACCCATGGCGAATGGGTCCCACCTAGGACCTAAAAATGGGTGTTGGTAATTATCTCTTATTTAATGTTGTTTTTCGAGCTTACATTAAAAAATGCACTTAATTAAGGTTTATAAGGGCATAAAGGGGTAAAATAGAGCATAAGAAAGGGATAAATAGTAAAGTTATGCCTTGAAAGGCATGAAATCATGTTACAAGACTTTACAACACTTCAAAACAGGACTCAATTAATGATGAAAAGGTGATTTTTAGCTGAATTTTAATGAATAGAGTCTAGAAGAGTGAAGAAATGTTTTAAAACACTTCACAACACCTTCACAAGACATCATTATTTGAATTTTAGTACCTAAATATGCATTTTCAAGCCATGGTATGATATAAAATCAAAGAAAAATAGACCAAACATCATGAAGCAAGGCCTAAAATACCATGAAAATGATAAGGGTCCATTTTTCTATGGTGCATTTAGCCCCCACTTTAGTGAGAGGATGAGCATGCCTCACACTCACACTAAAGTAGCCATGAACATCTAGAGGATGGTTCAAATGCACTTATGTTAGCAAGATGGAATAACAATGATCAAGAGGGATGATCAAGCCCCCAAGATGAAGATCCCATGACAAACTAAGTATAAGAACAAAGGAACACACAAATTTTGAGAATCAAATGAAGTTTTGATCATCTATCCAACTAGTTGTGGATTAGATCTAGGCTAAAAGAGAATGTATACTCACTCTGGAGCAACAAAGCTTATGGTGGTCTATTGGGTGAGAAGGTCCAAGTATACTCACTCTGGGGCCATATAACCTTTGGTTGTCCGTGGGGTGGGAAAACCCAAAAGGGGAGATACATACACTAGTTGGTATGCACTCACAAACATAAAGGTGGCTATGGGGAAAGTCATGCTGCTAGATGGGCTTCTCACTCAACCATATTAAATTTATACCTACCAATAACATTAGCAAGGTGCCACAAGGAAAAATGTATGTCCATGCTTCATGACACATGCAAAGCTCTGTGTCCTCAGAACTTGTGAAAAAAAGGAAGGTACCATAGGCATGAAAGTTGTGTTATTCAAGGTGGCAAAAAAAATGCAAAATGTAAAAGATGTTCAAAGGAGTCTTGTTGAGTGTATGCAAGGTTAGTCACTTAGGGAAAATTGTGTCTAATTTCTCCAAGAGAGGACCAATCAAAGAATAGTATATTCACAAATTAGGGGATGTAGTGTGTTACATTAGGCCACCAATAGGAATGTGATATGCTAAGATAGATTAGACTTATGAATGATATCACACCCAATGTCATCCACAAAGTGATGAATGCATCATATGAATGGAAAGGCTACACTAGGAATGAAGAATGCAAATGAATTAATGGTAATGTATGCCTCCCACTTTAAAGGAAGTGTGACACACCATTCTGTGAGAAATTACTTTAAAGTAGCATAGGAAAAATACAAAAATAAAACAAGACATGAGAGCCAATCTTGGAAAGCCCTATGCCAAGTCATATGTTTTGAAGTT